>JAODXP020000021.1:35742237-35744737 GCA_027497455.2 Sardinella longiceps | reverse complement strand
TTCAGCTCATTCAGACAGTACAACAGGTTAACCTTTCTGTTGGGACTGACATCATGTCTGACCCTGTTTTTGACATACTGGACTGTTTGCTCTGAGCTCTGTGATTGGCTCCTTGTTTGTGGCAGTAGGTGCTTTAAGAGATTCTGATTTGACTCCAGTGAGAGGCCAAGAAGGAAGCGGAGGAAAAGGTCCAGGTGTCCATTCTTACTCTGTAAGGCCAGATCCACTGCAGTCTTGTGTAGGTCATCAAGTGTTGCAGCTCTGAACAGATCAGAGAGCTGAGAGGTTTGCTGTTGGTCAGGCATGTTTCTCTCACCATTGCTGAAGCAGAGGAACACATATAAAGCTGCAAGAAACTCCTGGATGCTCAGATGCACAAAGCTGAACACTCTCCCATGGCACAGCCTAGACTCCTCTCTGAAGACCTGAGTACACAGTCCTGAGTACACAGATGCTTCTGTCACATCAATGCCACACTCTCTCAGGTCTTCCTCATAGAAGATCAGATTGCCCTTCTCAAGGTGTTGGAAAGCCAGTCTCCCCAGTTTGAAAATAATATCATCTGACTCTTTTCTCTCTGTGTACTTTTCATTTGTTATATTTGTCTGAATATTCAGGAAGTTTATGTACATTTGAGTGAGAGTTCTTGGTATCTCTATTTTCCCTGATTTATGTGATGTTCTGTCTACAACAGCAGCTGTAATCCAGCAGAAGACTGGAATATGACACATGATGAAGAGGCTCCTGGATGACTTCAGGTGTGTGATGGTTCTACTGGCCAGGTTCTCATCACTGAATCTCTTCCTGAAGTACTCCTCCTTCTGTGCGTCATTGAATCCTCTTATTTCTGTCACCTGGTTCACACACTCAGGAGGAATCTGATTGGCTGCTGCTGGTCGGGTGGTGATCCAGAGGTGAGCAGAGGGAAGCAGATTCCCCTTGATGAGGTTTGTCAACAGTACATTCACTGAGGCTGGCTTTGTCACATCACAACACCTTTGGCTGGAGTTGAAATCTAGAGTAAATCGACACTCATCCAGACCATCAAAGATAAACAAGATTATGGGCTTAGAATGTGTGAGAATTTTTGGATTGTTTACTTCTGGGTAAAAACATTGAATAAGCTCAACCAGACTGAGTTTCTTTTCTTTCATCAGGTTCATCTCTCGGAAAGGAAGAGGAAATATGAGGTGGATGTTCTGATTGTTTTTTCCTTCAGCCCAGTCCAGAATGAACTTTTGCACAGACACAGTTTTTCCAATGCCAGCCACTCCCTTAGTCAGCACTGTTCTGATGGGTTTGTATATTTGTGGAGGTTGAAAGACACGGCTTTGTGTGACTGATGCTCCCCGCCGTATTTTGTGCTCCAATGAGGGGTTAAATTGTCCAGAAAATTGCTGATTGCCAAATAAGGGTTTAAAGATGTCACTGCATTTGATTGATCTACCTCCAGCTGTTCCTGTCCAGGATGCTCTCTCTATCTGTCTGACCTCATGTTCCTCATTCACCCCTCCACCTCCTCCTCTCCCCTCTGTGATGTAGAGCTCTGTGTAGATCTCATGGAGGAGTCTGGTTTCTCCCTGATTTGGTATTCCCTCAGCCAGATGCTGGAACTTCCTCTTTAGGGTGGATCTGAGTTTCTCATGGACCTCTGTCTCCTCTGGTGGCCATCTGTGACAGTATCACACAAAACACACATATGTGCATCAAAAGTCAAGTCAAAGCAAACTTTATTGTCAATCAAAGCACTGCAACAGTACATTGCACGCAGACTGAAATTGCATTTCTCAAGGCTCCAATGTGCAGTTAAAAATTAAGACATACAACTGAGATGTATATAGGACATCACAACTCACAAGACATAAAGTGCAAAGATATCAAGATATCAGGCATGACATAATAGATAACAGTAACATAACAGACATGAGCATACTTTCTGGACTGTCAGTGTTTCAGAAGTCCATTATAAATCATTATAAACACACACATGAGTAGGCCTATCACCACAACAGGCACACACACACACACACACACACACACACACACACACACACACACACACACACACACACACACACACAAATCAGCTAAAAATAATTTAGGATAAATGAGGAAGTTACAGTGATAGCCTCTTGGCTACTCTCTCTGAATCAGTAGTCTATGGCCCAGTCCCATTTCTATCACTTCACTATCACTTCCCCTCGATTTTGGCCCTAACACTCGGTTTGCGCGTTCATGTGTAAGTGTAGGGTGTCCCAATACTTTCGGGACCGAGGGATAGTGGCTTTCAGCCCTTCAAATCGCCCCTTCAAACGGAGGGAGGTCTGGTGCAGACTTCGAACGAAGTGAAGTTGAAGTGAAGATGAAATTACCCACGATTCTTTGCGAACTGCGTGTGGGTACCCGATCTGTGTCCGACTGCCCGAGCTGTGTCCCGTTCTCTCAGCTCTGGATAAGAACTTCAAAAATATAGCTACTATTGCAATTAAGCATGTATATA
>JAODXP020000021.1:35734737-35737237 GCA_027497455.2 Sardinella longiceps | reverse complement strand
TCTCTCTGGCCAAACCAAATTTTTTGAACTTGCAGACTTACCGGAAACACGTAACGTTACTTCCTCAAAAACATTCCGTACTGAATACACGTTTCAAATCTTAGGTTCCTACACACCCTAGGCCTAGTCGAACTGGAAAATAGGCTTGCCATCAGGTTGGTTGCCACATTTGAATTGAGAAAATCCGGTTTTCGCACGTGTTGTTGTTGTTGTTGTTGTTGTTGTTGTCAGCAAGGAGATCGCTGAAATGCAACCATAATACAGAGAAATAATACAGAAAAACTTACTCCTACTCAAACCCTCATGCTTTTTTAGTGTCAGGAAACAGTGATGCAACAGTTATAGGTTTATAATCAGAAGTGAAACTAATGAATATGTGAAGAAGACCATTTTTTACAAAAATCCGGGACAATGTGTCCAGGAAAGCATGATCAGTTTTCCAGGACAGACACACAAAAAATGGGACAATCCAGGAAAATCCAGTACATGTGGCAACCCTACAGTGGAAAACCGTCGACTCTGTACACCTGACCACACCGACTCTCTACTTGACTAGCATGGTGAAAGGTTACCCATAGTCCACCTGTCTTTCATCCATTGCAGACAGTACATTCAGGTGTAGCCTATATTTACTAATGTGTGGAACTGGAAATTAAATATCGATCTAAATCTATCAAACTGTATACTTGAATAGAGGCCCTGACTCAAGGCCTGTGTGTGTGTGTGTGTGTGTGTGTGTGTGTGTGTGTGTGTGTGTGTTCTTTCAACTTCTTTGACTTTGGCATTTTATACATTGAAAAGAAACACATGAGGAAAGACCATGACCCAAAAAAATAAGAAGAGAGGAAGTGTGTGTGTGTGTGTTATGGAATCACAATCTGTGACCCCCACCCCCCCCCCCCCCCCTCTCTCTCTCTCTCTCTCTCTCTCTCTCTCTCTCTACACACACACACACACACACACACACACACACACACACACAAAGGGAGAGAGACATTGTGCAAATGACCTTGGATTTTGACCGTGAGGTTTTGTAAGTTGTAATGTAACTACTCATCATGCATACTTCAGCATCCGTTTGGCCAACCGTTGCAGCCTGCTGTGTGTGTGTGTGTGTGTGTGTGTGTGTGTGTGTGTGTGTGTGAGTGTGTGTGTGTGTGTGAGAGAGAGAGAGAGAGACAACAGTTGCTTTAAATGGAGTAAAAATTAAACTAGCTGTAAAGTGTGTAGTCTCGTGATCTACTGACGACCCTGCTTAGGTCATCTTGACCTTTCTTATCTTGCCACACACACACACACACACACACACACACACACACACACGCATATACAAGAAGAGCATGCATCCCAGACATTGCTTCATCTCACACTGGTAATGCAGGACCCTAAAGTCTATATTGTGTTCTCTGCTGCAGCGTTTATGTGTGTGTGTGTGTGTGTGTGTGTGTGTGCGTGCGTGCGTGCGTGTGTGCGTGCGTGTGTGTGTTGGAAGTCCAAAGCCAGGTTGAGAGGTGTGGCCATGGCACTCGTGACATATGACAGGGGAGCACACACACACCTCAGCACACTCCTATATAGCATGCTGGCCTTGCATCTCGCTCTCTCTCTTTGCTGCACACACACACACACACACACACACACACACAGGCACACCCACAGGCAAACACACCTACACACTCTTTGCTCCACAGAAGCTCCAGATTAGGCCGCAGTTGTTGTCCTTGTGTGCTTGATAACAGCAAGGAGATCCAGGTAGACCTCTGGACACTGGACAAGGGGGTAAGTTGGACGGGCTTGGATTGAAAGAGTGTGTGTGTGTGTGTGTGTGTGTGTGTGTGTGTTGAGTTGACTTTGGTGGCGGCCTCTCCTCTGAATTAGTGTGTGTTTGATCATTTTATGTGTGTGTGTGTGTGTGTGTGTGTGTGTGTGTGTGTGTGTGTGTGTTAGTGTTTGTGTGTATGCATTATGTATAGCCTAACCTATTTGTATCCTTAGTTGTATATTATAGTGATGTGTGTCCTTTGACCAATCACCTTTAGACTTAATAGTAATAGCTCTCTATGTATCAGTAGCTTCACTGGCCAGTCTCTCAATTACCTTTAGACTTAATAGTAATAGCTCTCTATGTATCAGTAGCTTCACTGGCTGGTCTCTCAATTACCTTTAGGCTTAATAGTAATAGCTCTCTATGTATCAGTAGCTTCACTGGTGGTCTCTCACTGTTTCAAGACCTACTAGCCTCTACGTATGTGTTGTGTGTGTGTGTGTGTGTGTGTGTGTGTGTGTGTGTGTGTGTGTGTGTGTGTGTACATGTATGAGGGTGTTTTCAAACTAAGGTGTTATAGTGTTTTCCAACCGAGCTCGCTGGAACAGAGTAAGCAGAATCTCAATCTCCCACACATACTGGTCTACTGTCAGTCATCTGTGTAGAGAAATGACTAGCCTGCCATGCACTTATCCTAGAGCTGTCTTTTACAACAAATAAAAGTATAATAAACCA
>JAODXP020000021.1:35665486-35725486 GCA_027497455.2 Sardinella longiceps | reverse complement strand
CACATGTGGCCACAGCATTAAACACAGAGCAGGTCAATGAAGAAACTGAATGAAGACAACTTGAACAGAGGGAATCCCATCAAACACCTTATAGCAATTTTCATAATCTAATGTCCTGCATAAAGGCTGTCTGATTTAAAGACCTGAGAAAACCATGCTTGTACGTAAGTCACTCGTTAGCAAAATGGTCAAAAGCCACAGTTTATACCAGAAACCCTAACCCTGTCCTGAAGAGCTAAGTTGGTCCTTCCAGGTCCTTCATTAGAGGTGGGTCGGCCTCCTTTAGAACCTCATAGAACACCTGTTGGGCTGTGGCTCCTTTCTTCTGAATCATGATGAGTAGAACGTGGTTCCGTTCTGTGCTGGTGGATTTGTTCTCCACCTGTTCTCGCTCCAGGTCATTAAGAACCTGCCTCTGCTGGAGTGGAATCAGGATGGAGGCGAGGACAGAGGGAAGACGAGTCTCCAGAGCTGCCTTGTGGTCAGAGAAAAATAGCTGTCCTGGACTGGGATGCTTTACAGTTGCAGACACTGAAGGAGAAAATACAATCAGCAGTGAGAATTTGTGTGTGTGTGTGTGTAGCTCCGTAACGACACATAATGGTCTCCATAATGACACATTGTACCACAAAGATGAGTGTATTACAATCACAACTAAACACGATCATCAGAGAGGGTTGAAGCGAAGTAATTCCATGATCTTTGCCATCATCACTCTGTTACAGCTAATGATTAGCTTATTGCGGTCTACTCTCACCCCTCACCAGCTATATGTGGGGGATGATCATCATTGAATGAGTTGGAACTTACTGACCAAAGAGAGAGAGGGAGGGAGGGAGGAAGAGAGAGAGGTACAGTAGGTAGTTTGTGTGTGTGTGTGTGTGTGTGTGTGTGTGTGTGTGTGTGTGTGTGTGTGTGTGTGTGTGTGTGTGTGTGTGTGTGTCTTCCCTACCTGTGTTAAAATGATTTGTCTCCCCGTCAGCTCCACTGGTCTCTGCTCTGGCAGTCTGGGAGTCTCTGATCACTGCTTGATCCTCTGCTAGCGGACTACACAGACTAGGTCTGTCATCACTTGACTTAAACTTTGCTCTCCACACACACTGACCCCTGCTATCTGCAGAGCTGAATAACTCCATGTGAAAGAAGGCAGTAGGAACAGGAAGATCTACCTCGAAAAAGTTGGGAGTGTCATTGCTATATCTGAGCATCAACTCCCCTGGGGAGATCTCAGATTCACAGTCAGTCCTCAGGCCGTAGAAGCCATCCATCTGAAGAGGTTTAACTGGCTGGTGTTTTCGCATCCAAACTCCCCCAAACTCTTTCTCTTCTCTCTCCACCAGCTGCCTCAGATGGGCATCCTCAGGCAGGAGGTAGGTGCGGAAAGACAGGGCTGAAGTGCCACTTTGATAGACCAGCACTTTGGAGTGGATACTTATGGTAGAAAGCAGAGATTTCAAATAATTGTAAGTCTTGTAAATGACTGCAAGAGGAGAGAAAGAGGGGTGGCGAAGTCTGGCATGATGTCGGGTCAGCTCACACTCTTCCAGACACACTCCATCATCCCGCCCATGCAGGACCCTCACAGCATCACACACAGATGCCTCCGAATCCCCCAAACAGAGGACATGTGGCAGGTGGATCTCCTCCAGTTCCCCTGACACAAGCTTGATGTCCATCAGAGGACCAGCTGGACTCATCTGCATATGGGCCAGCTCTTCAGTAAAGACATGCCAGTCTATGAAGCAGTAGTGCAGGGTGACTGGAGCAGCACATGACCAGCGCAGACCAGACTCTGAGCACTCATAGCTCCCTGCAGGAGAGCTCAGGCTGTAGCTTGAGATGTTCGTCTCTGTGGAGACTTCAGGGTTCACCAGGACCCAGTGGCTGGAGTCTGGAACTTCAGCACAGGATTCACAGCTCCTCTGTGAAGCAGTAATGTGGTGGTCCTCCCTTTCAAATGAAAAGTAAAGTACAGGTGTAGTACAGTACAGTAAAGTGTAGGTGTCCGCACACTGAATTAAACAACACAACATTTTGATCCACCAGGGACTTAAATAGGCCTCATCATTTTTAAATCAAGTCCATAACAGAATTTATCCAACACAATCAACAACAAAGTAATCTACCGGCTTTCATAAAATTAGGACACACTGCTGTTTTAGTGGAATTAAAAAAAAAAGTATGCACCGATCTGATATGGAAATCGATGGATTAGGGTGGCTATCTGAAAAATTAGCTCACTGATCCATGGGCCGGCTGTTTACTAAACTTAATGACCCCAACAACACACTACCACACTTCTGCACTTTTACCCTCTCTGACGCATTAATACACAAATAGGCTGACACCAGACTTAATTTCACTGCAAATCTTACACCCAGGAACTTTTGTGACAAAAAATTTCCTTGTATTATTGTTTAATAACCAGACTCACGAGTGCATGTCCCCAGAAAGTATGTGAGTTCCTGACTCCTGCTGGGTAGTGTGTGTGAGGCGCAGCTCTGCAGCATGTGAAGAGCGGGAGCAGATAGTGGACTGACTGACTGAGACTGATGATGATGATGATGATGATGATGATGATGATGATGGACTGTCCTTTACGAAGCTATGAGCATCCACTCTAGAAGATTAGTAATGTCATTAACTCATAACATTCTCCAGTTTGCTCACTAAAATGCTGATTCTGGCTTATGCACACACAAACACACAGACACACACACAAAGGGCAAAGGTGTACCTCTACCAGGGCTGTGCTTGTGTTGGTGCCGGTACCGGTGTTAGAATTGAAGTTATTCTGATCGGCATCGGCACAAACACCCTTACACATTTCCACAGGTTTCAACACTAAAATTCGTGCAGCAAAATATTTCTGTTATTACTTTCGTGTAGCGCTCTAGAATATTACGAGCACATTTCCATAAATATGTGTTGTGTGTGGTTCCGACTATGGGACCAGCAACTCCAGGGCCAACACCATGTCAGTGAAAGCACCTGTTAATGTTCGGTTGAAACATGCAGAACCAGTTTTAGATTGGGTACCAGCACCGAGGCATTGGAAACAAGCTTGTTAATAGGAAACAGTGTTGGTATATAAAACTGTATGCCTCTGCAATGCTCACTTTTTGCACTAGGAATGCAGAAACACTGACCGTGGAGAGCGCATTGTTTTCAATACTGCTTTTTATTAACATTGTCCGCAGTTTCATGAAGTAAGTGTCAGTAATCCAAACAAACACCTTGAAATGAGAACATTGTTTTTTGGTTCTGACAGAGCGCTGGAAAACCTGATTGCCCGGTAGCCTAGCAGTAGCTAGTGGTAGCAAATTGAATTTACTCAGCGAGTACTTCTAGTCATTGGGTTGTACTCCGACATCAGTGGTGTCTGAGCTGTTTAAATCCAAACACATCACTCTAGGTAGTATTCAGGAATTGTGGTGTTTAGCCTATCACAATGTTCTATCTGGACAGGGAGTCATTGGGCAGGCTGAGCGTTGCTTGAATGAGCTTGTTAGTTGTGCTGGGGTTTTAGCCGTCTTACCCGAGGGTCTATCACTTGTGGCCAGACTATACATTTTGTGATAGTCTGGCTTGTCAGGCTAATTGTCCAGACGAATATTTAGATGTGTCCGACGCCTTTTTTATATTTGAAGAACAATTTTACCACAGTACACTATCACAATTTACAACAAAATCCCTACTCAATGACTACATCATATTTAGCATTATATTTCATACAAAGTCTCTTATCACATTGATAACATTCAATTTACATTTACTTTGGGCAGGAGCTAATATTTTTCTCATGAAGCAATTGAGCAGTTTTAGCAAGTCGTACAACTGCTGGTAAGCGTTATGTCTTGTTAGCACTGAATGGCTGACTGAAAATCGTTCCCAGATAGGGGACCCAGGCAATTGCCAGATTTGCCTGTCCTGTTCCAAGGTGCACAGAGGAGCTGTAGATAGACACTGATTAGGTCACATACTACACGCACACGCACACACACACACGCACACAAAAACACACTCATTGATTGGTCAGATGCTATCAGCTGCACAATCTTAGTTCCACTTTTGCTAGAAGAGGGACACAACACATACACTTCAATTCAATACATTCAGGCTGTGTGTGTGTGTGTGTGTGTGTGTGTGTGTGTGTGTGTGTGTGTGTGTGTGTGTGTGTGATGCACTAGACTAGAATAAAGGACAATGGGGAAGGAAGCAAGAAACAATGGCTGGCATAAAACAATGCTACTACAAGTATGAACAGTAAACAAAGAAAGAGGGATGAAGGATGGATGAAGAATACGAGAGGATCACAGAGTAAACAGAAAAAGGAGAGACTCTGAAGCATGAATAATAAGCCTAGCATTACAACTGGGTGAATTTCAGTATTCAGACACAAACTCACATTAGTTTCTCCAGCTTACAGTGTGGGTCCTTCACCAGAGCAGAGAGCTGATCAACATCTGATGCACTGAGGCCATTTCCACTCAGCTGCAGCAGTCTGAGTCTTGAGGAGTGTGAGGTCAGAGCAGAGGCCAGATAGGAACAGCTCTTCACTGTCAGCTTACAGCTCCTCAGTCTGGAGACACATCATGATACGTCTGATTATTACTCATTGATATCAACAATAACAATATATGAGTGAAGGTAATGAAATCTAGGCTACCAAAATGATCCATGTGATGCCATACTTTAAACATCCATGCAATGTCATACTTTATACATTAAATGGTGTATGCTAATGTGCCTCGGCTAATCTGTACGCTCTTGACCCCTTGCCCCAACCAGCCCATTAGGACTTCCTTGCGACTTATCTAGCCAAGCAGTCGCTACCAGTCCACAAAAACCAACTGGTGCCCCCTTGTAGATGAGATGTGTCTGTGAGTGTGTTCTGTCTACTAAGCTATGTGCAATTCACAGGCAACACAACATAACGCTGCCAAAACACTAGGACACACACACAGTATGAAATGATGCTTACACTAGTTGTTC
The DNA here is from genome assembly GCA_027497455.2 of Sardinella longiceps. Classification (NCBI taxonomy): domain Eukaryota; kingdom Metazoa; phylum Chordata; class Actinopteri; order Clupeiformes; family Clupeidae; genus Sardinella; species Sardinella longiceps. The sequence continues at coordinate 35,720,491 of JAODXP020000021.1, read as the reverse complement.
CAGTTTGCAGTTCGGGTAGGAAAAAGGAGAACATAAACATTCCACTCCTGAGTCTTGCAAGTCATTGGCACTCAGGTCCAGCAGTCTGAGACTTGAGGACTGTGAGGTCAGAGCAGAGGACAGATAGAAACAGCTCTTCTCTGTCAATTTGCAGCTACCAAGCCTGGAGGCACATCATGATACATCTGATTATTATTCCATATCTTATATTCTACTCAACACATACACACACACAAACACAAACATCCCTGATTTTCTCCACTGCTTGACACACACTATGACACACACTATTGCTCTTCCCTCTTCCACCCACATCTGTGTATCTCTTGCAGCAAACATCATACATATGCACACATCAAATATTCATGAAAATATGTTTTTGTATATCTCAATACAACTAATATTATCTTCTTCACACACACACACACACACACACACACACACACACACTCACACACAGTATTACCCATACGCTTCCCCATCCTCTGCAATCATTCTCTCTCTTTTGTTCCAATTAACACACCGAAACAGACACACAACATGAAATGATGTTTACTGTAGTTCCTCCAGGTTACAGTTTGGGTGGGAGAGAGCAGAACATAAAAGTTCCACTCCTGAGTCCTGCAGGTCATTGACACTCAGGTGCAGCAGTCTGAGACTTGAGGTGGTGAGTGCAGAGGCCAGATAGGAACAGCTCTTCTCTGTCAGTTTACAGTTAACCAGCCTGGAGACACATCATTCTGATTATTAATCCCCAATCATCTTCACAAAAAACATAGATGCAACCACAGCATTAAATTACGCTTACAGTACTTTCTCCAGTTTGCAATTTTGATGAGAAAGAGCAGAAGATAAAAGTTCCACTCCTGAGTCCTGCAGGTCATTGCCACTCAGTTGCAGCAGTCTGAGATTTGAGGAGTATGAGGTCAGAGTAGAGGCCAGATAGGAACAACTCTTCTTTGTCAGATTACAGTTATCCAGCCTGGAAACGCATTAAGACATATCTGATTATTACCCCCCAATTATCCATTCAAACAAACACATCACATCACTCCAACACATATCAAAGCAGGCGAGAAAATCGGCCATGGTCACCATGCTGCTTTGCAGAGTGAAATGAAATGAGCGTGCAAAGGAGCATGGGAACTCCCAGGCTAGTACATCTACACACATGACTTCAAAGCCAACAGTGGTCACACTTCCATTATCAAGTTTGTGGATAATGCTGTCATGGGCCTGGAGTCCGTTTCCCAAAAGCATAGTGGCTAACTTAGTGGCTAAATTAGTTGGCGATGGGAAATTGTATTGCAACTAACATACCTATTATTAGTGGGCAGGGCTGCCATATTAAAACTACCGCACTCCTGGCAGCTGGGGAGAGACTATATTGTTTACAGATGTTTCGGAAACGTTCATGGGAAATTTGGAAACATTCGCTGCTAAAATAAAAGAATGTCAAAATTGCATCACAAATGGTGTAGCAATGCTAAACTTATAGCATCGCCGAAGTTGTTAATTAAACTAATTTGATCAATTTAAAGGTATTATCCGGAGTGAATCAACACGTTGCCCTGCTGTTTTATAGTGCTTAGCGCTATTGATAGCCACCTCAATGATCGAATTTCGTGCAACAGAGTTTGCGAAATGGCAGCTAACACTAACAGAATTGCGCATCTCAAAATGAAACCTAATCGATTTGGTTTCGATTTGACATGCCCCATTCTGTTACCGTTAGTTGCAGTTTCGCTATCTCAGTCTGTGTTGCACGAAATTCAGGCATCGCGGTGGCTATCAGTGGCGCTTAGCACTATAAAATAGCGGGCTACATGTTGATTCATTCTGGATAATTCCTTTAACAGTTCTGGGTAATATTCACTGACACAATTGTGTTTCAAATTTGTCCAGGCTATTTGGAGGTAACATTATTTAATGAATAATCGTACAAAATATACAAAAAAAGAGATAAAAACATACATGTACTTCTTTTGATAAACAGATACTTGTTGTACCTCCCTGTTTTTACACATATGTTGCCACATAACTGTTGGTTGCTTTCCACATAAATGAGGTTAATAAGGTTAAAGTAGGACTTAATTTGTCCTATAAGTGGGGGAAATGTGTCGAAGGGTGCTCAATGTGACATACTGTATTAATGCAGCATTTTATTATCCACCTGTCGCACAGATCTGAGGATGTTGCCTAGCGGCACGCACTCTCCAAGATCCAGATTCCAAGATGGCTGTGCCCAGTGTCACATGCTGTTTTCACTGTGTTTAGACAGCTTTGGTGGTTTAAATGACTATTATACCCGTATTGTGGTTTAAATGACTATTTCAATCACCCGTATTGTGGTTTAAATGACTATTTCAATCTCCCGTATTGTGGTTTAAATGACTATTATACCCGTATTGTGGTTTGCTGTGGCCAATATTAAACAGAGACTTATTTCAAACGAGTGTGCTAAACCTACCCAGGGTCGCTAACAGAAGAAGAACTAAATCAGGAAATAAAGTGAAAATTGTTTTCGTTGGTTCTTTGAGTGAAACATAATAAAACGCTTGAGGTGTGAAAGTGGCATGACATCCAAGGTCCAAGTCGGCTTGGAGAGAATAATAAAAACACAGCATTAGAACCAAACAGATGAGGAAATGGTCGCATGACCACCCAAGAGGCTTTAATTACAGCTCTGTGTTTGTAGCTGCAACTATACAAGTGTATCATTCATCCTATGTCGTTGAGAAATTATTCTACACTAATGCTAGTAAGAAGTACTTTAGTTGTAATCATAGTTAACTGCTTAGAGACTGCTTCCCCTCTTTGGGGAACATCAATATGAGATCACTGTCATTGAAACCTATAAAGTTGCTACAGATTTTAGCCATAACAGTTTTGGGGAGCGCACACCAGGGCTCATGATATTCTAAAGCTTTACAACTGCCAAATACAGCAATATAACATTTTGTTTTGGTCGTAAGTGTGACAGACCGGTTTAATGATGTAACACTGCAAGTTTTCTATTCACCATTTGTCCCCTCTTGAGAGAAGGCTGCGGTTGAAAGACATGCAGTGTCCAGCTCTGGTACAGGATATATTGCGAAATATGGAGTTGAAAACATATGCCAATGTGAAATCCAATAGCATTAGTGGTACATAGGAGCCACAACCAATAAGTCCTGAAATGACAATGTGCTGCTTTTGACACTGTTGATCACAACATACATGTACTATTCCATCAACCTGAACAGTGGGCTGGGTTCACAAATACAGAACTCCAGCTTAGCTTAGATCATGAAATCATATTAAACCAATGGCATGTCTGATATTATAGTCTTGTAAAAATATGATTACGCTAATTATTGTTCAATTACTTTTGAATATTACACCTTGGTTAAGGAATTAATAATGAAGCTGATCATATCTGGAGAAATGACCTTGGATTTGGTATGAGGTTTCATATTTGGCAGAATCTCAGTGCATTGAGTATTCAGCCGAATCCAAAACAGACATAATATTAAATTATGCTTACTGTAGTTCCTCCAATTTGCAGTTTGGATGAGAAAGAGCAGAACATAAAAGTTCCACTCCTGAGTCGTGTAGAGCATTGTAGGTCAACTTCAGCAGTCTAGGACTTGAGGAGTGTGAGGTCAGAGCAGAGGCTAGATAAGAACCACTCTTCACCGTCAGACTACAGCTACCCAGCCTGGAGACACATCATGATACATCTGATGAGTACTCCCCCATTATCCAACAGAAAAAAACACATTAACATACAATACACACCCTTTCTCTCCTACGCACATTTTTCAACACACACACACACACACACACACACACACACACACACACACACACACACACACACACACACACACACTCCAGTCTAAACACCTAACTCACCCACTCTCTTCAACACTTTTACTAAAGACATATGTACACACACACACATACAGTACATACATACATTTCAATTTATTGAGAGCCTGGCAAAGAGCCTAACAACCTCTGCTCCCCACCCCACCCCTACCATACACCCACTCACACATACATGTACATGCAGACACACTGCTTGAGACTTACTCCACGGATGTGGATGTAGAGATCACTGGTACCAGCTTCTGAAGAACTTCATCTGGACTGAGGAGTTCAGTTTGATCTTTCTCTGGTGTCTTGATGTATTTCTGCAGGTCAAACTCACCCAGCTGCTCTTCTGACATCTTAAACTGAAACCTCCCTGTTCTCCATTGTCCTGGCAAAAGCATATCTACAGACAGAGTTCCTGAGCCCCTGTCAATTACCTCCACTACAGCATGGAGATTCACCTCATTTAGACAATAAAACAGATTGATCTTTCGATTGAAATCTCCCTTATCTCTGATCTTCTGTTTGACATAATTGACTATTTCCTCTGAGATCACTGATTGGGTTCTTGTCTGTGGCAGAAGGCTTTTCAAGAGATTCTGATTGGACTCCAGTGAGAGACCCAGAAGGAAGCGAAGAAAAAGGTCCAGATGGCCACTTTTACTCAGTAACGCGAGGTCCACTGCAGTCTTATGTAGGTCATTAAGTGTTGCAGCTCTGAATAGAGCAGAGAGCTGAGAAGTTTGCTGTTGGTCAGGCATGTTTGTCTCTTTGTTGCTGAAGCAGAGGAACACATACAAAGCTGCCAGAAACTCCTGAATGCTCAGATGCACAAAGCTGAACACCCTCCCATGGCACAGCCTAGACTCCTCTCTGAAGATCTGAGTACATACTCCTGAGTAGACTGACGCTTCTGTGACATCAATGCCACACTCTCTCAGGTCTTCCTCATAGAAGATCAGATTGCTCTTCTCCAGCTGTTGGAAAGCCAGTTTACCCAGTTTGAAAATGATGTCCTCATCTGTCTCTTTTATTTCGGGGTACTTTTCATTTCTTATATTTGTTTGAACATTCAGAAAGTGTGTGTACATTTGAGTGAGAGTTCTAGGTATTTCCACACTCTCTGATTTAGGTGATGTTCTCTCGACAACGGTAGCTGTTATCCAGCAGAAGACTGGAATGTGACACATGATGTAGAGGCTCCTGGATGACTTCAGGTGTGCAATGGTTCTACTGGCCAAGTTTTCATCTCTGATTCTCTTCCTGAAGTAATCTTCCTTCTGTGAGTCATTGAATCCCCTTATTTCTGTCAACTGGTCCACACACTGAGGAGGAATCTGATTGGCTGCTGCTGGCCGGGTGGTCATCCAGAGAAGAGCAGAAGGAAGCAGATCCCCTTTGATGAGGTTTGTCAACAGTACACCAACTGACGCTGGCTCTGTCACATCACAACACCTTTGGCTGGAGTTGAAATCTAGAGGAAATCGACACTCATCCAGACCATCAAAGATTAACACTACACTGTGCTTTGATTGTGCAAGAAATTTTGGATCTTTTACTTCTGGGAAGAAATATTGAATAAGCTCAACCAGACTGAGTTTCTTGTCCTTCATCAGGTTCAGCTCTCTGAAAGGAAGAGGAAATATGATGTGGATGTCCTGATTGGCTTTTCCTTCTGCCCAGTCCAGGATGAACTTTTGCACAGAGACGGTCTTTCCAATGCCAGCCACTCCTATAGTGAGCACTGTTCTAATGGGTTTGTTTATTTGTGGAGGCCGTGGGACACTGGAAGTGAGTAATGCTTCCAACAATATTCTCTGGTCCAAGAAGGGGGGAAACTGTCCAAATAAAAGCTGATTATCCAAGAAGGGTTTAAAGATGTCACTGCATTTAATTGATTTGTCTTGATTTGCCTCTCTCCAAGATGCTCTCTCTATCCGTCTGATCTCATGTTCATCATTGACCTCCTGTTCTCTTCTCCCCTCTGTGATATAGAGCTCTGTGTAGATCTCATGGAGGAGTCTGGTTTCTCCCTCATTTGGTATTCCCTCAACCAGATGTTGAAACTTCCTCTTCAGAGTGGATCTGAGCCTCTCATGGATCTCTGCCTCCTCTGGCATCCATCTGGATAAGTGACAGAGTAAAAAACAAAATTCACACAAGCATCCTCACATAGCACAGAAATGAGCATCATAAAGCACATACACAAACATCAACCAACATCTTTGGTAAGGGTGGCATTGACACCTTGGATCAACAACCTTCCATTGCCATTGCCAGTACTTGTAAGCAGAAAAGTATTAACCACTCAAGATCTTTGTTGGCTATCTGCAATAGCGTAAGGCTCATCTTGCGTGAATGATTACATGCTGAATCAAATCTGTTTTTTTTTATGCAGGTGTATAATCTACACTCTGGAGTTTTAAAACTTGAAGCATGATACATGTACTCTGGGCACAAATCCTAGGCCCACTGAGATGAAGAGAGCACACCTGTAGCCTACAAAGATAGAATTCCCTGCATACTCCAGGCAACTTTATACAGTATCTCCTCTAAATGCATGATAGCTGCTTGCCATCAGCATGTTTATCTTATTCCTCAGTATTCTCTTTCACCCTCCCTCCCCCCCCCCATCTCTCTCTCTCTCTCTCACTCTCTCTCTCTCTCTGTGGAGGCCAGCCTATAGGCATAGAATGCTCTCAACGTAGCCTGGGAGTTCCCATGCTCCTTTGCGTGCTAATTTCATTTCACTCTGCAAAGCAGCATGGTGACCATGGCCGATTTTCTCGCCTGCTTTCGGTATCCAATCACAGAACAAAAAGGGACTAGCACGGCCTTTGTTTGCATTTTATGTCACTAGTGGCTCTGGTATTGGCTCTGAGGTATGTACAGATGCTATGATAGACATTCGTAGTGCCCGATAAGCTCCAGACAATCGTAAACGACGCCTCCGCTATGAGAAATGTAATAGGTGGGTCTCCAGACTAAATATCACTTCTGATTTTAGTTTGGCAATCGCCTGGCTACTCTCAACACGTAGCTCTTCAACAAACACATGTCCAAGCAGTAATTCCAGTTGGGTAGCGTTCCCGTTTATTCTCAAAGATTTCTTTCCATAAAAATCAGGCCTATATGTTACCTTATTTCCCATGCTGTTATGTGTTGTTGATAAAATAATGCTGTGTGCTGGCGGCGGCACCCACCTTCCACACCTTTTGTCTTATTTAGTGGTCTCACCTGTACAAATACCTACCTGAACACCATGTGACTAACACCAGGGCAATACACCCCCAAGTGGCTACATTAAGACAAGATAAATAAGACTAATAAACCTAAACTAAAGAGTGACTATAAATGGCTCCTACTCTCGCTCTCTCTCTGTCTCTCTCTCTCTCTCTCTCTCTCTCTCACACACACACACACACACACACACACACACACACATATACACACACTCATTTAGGACTATGCCGTGTTGTGTGCTCTACTTTTTCCTTTCTGTGGTCAATATTTTCTTTTGCCAATCACATCCCAGCTTTTCTGACCATATCTGCCCTGAACATTTGATACCAACTGATGCAAAACACTTATGATACAGTTTTAGCCATAACATCCAGTCCTAGTTTCAACATCTTTTATTGGTTTCAGCCACAATTGATAGACTTAGTGTAGAGCATGCAAGACATTTTCCTTGCAGGAGTACTGGAAAGAGGCATGTTTTATTTTTTGGAGTATAATGTAAAGTGCCAGTCTTATAGTCTAGATATGCATGCATCTACAAGTAGTCTAACAAAATATGGATAAACACACATACCTATCTCCATGTCTGTTTTGATGTTCGTCAGAGAGACTCATTGTGGAAGCAGCAACCCCCTCAGGGGCTCCTTTAAATACTCTAAATAAGAAAGAGAAGAAAATCAATTACCAACATAATACTATACTTTCTGTGTATGTGTTGAGTATGTCATGTCATGGATGCAAAGTAATTACTCCCCTACAGGATAATAAAGTATCTATCTGCCTGTCTTATAGTCTAGGTATGACTAAATGGTGTGTTTTTGGCATGGTAATGGTTCGTAGAATCTACATAGTGGAGTTACTGATTTTAATGTCTGATCTAGCTGTGGTTATGACATATCATGGTATTTTCAATACTGTATTGTTTAAGCACCCTTGTTGATCACAAGCTGAATGCTCAGCTTTACTGATTTACTTGTGAAGGCCTGGCACAACAGGACATAGAAAATATGAATCTCAATCACATGTAATTTAGGTAGTGCATATCACCAGCAAGCCACCCCAAAATCCACCAGATTGCAGGATATCACATCAACGGATTATTTGATTGTATTGTCCATCCCCAGCAGATGATCCCAAAAACACCCCAATGTCGGGATCATTAAAAATCAGCTACAAAGTCCCCCCCCCCCCTATCCCTTGTCTAGAATGTGAGTTGTCACAAGCATTGACAATAAGCTAATAAGCTACTCAAAACTATATTTGAATGAATTATGTGACTACTTATTAAGAGAGAACGTAAATGTGATGTGCACTGTTGTCACAGATCTTTTAAACTGAATCCACTCGAGTTCTCCCTGGTGTTGTCAGAGTTGTAAGAGGAAACTGGGAGATTGACCAATCACAGCCGTTGCCTGGCCCAATGCCCTCTCCGTTTGCGCTGCACACAGACGGATACTTCAAAATGTTTGGAAGTACACAAAGTGGTATGGAGAGAGTCTGTAACAGGGTCTAGGTCGACGTAGAAGGCTTTGCGCTGCCCCACAAGAGGCATGACGTATTAGTATAAACCGAGCTTGACAGTTATCACATCCATCAGTAAACGCTCTGTCAGAGTGAATTTCTAGTACAATCTAGGTTCTCCTTCTTGACTGAGGATTTTGACTGACTGACTGGTCTGACATGGAAACAGGAAATACAGGTTTCCATAGGCTGGAAGTAGTGTGTTTTTATTTTATTCAAGTACAGTTCTCCTACTGAACACTCTCCAAGAACAACAACCCAACAGGTTTAACCAGCAGACACATTAAATTAGTAACGTTGACGCACACTTTGACAGAGAGGATGTGGCAAGGTGTTTCTTTGCTTTAGGAAAAATAATTTACATGATTTGGATTAAATTACCATCTCAAAACTGTGCTGTACTCTTAATTCAAACGTAACTACAATTATGATTTAGGAGTAATGTATAATAATGTTAGATATGAAATACTGGAGTAAGTACTCACATTGTGTCTCTTCAGGACTGAAGTCTTTCCCTCAGATACCTTAGGAGATTCCATCTGAGGCCACGCCCCCTCCACTCTTCTGACTCTGCTGGGTGGGACTAAGACAAACGTAACATGTCTGTCAGAGCAGTCAGACTAATTGACGTAAACTTTGGCTTTTAGCATTTGTGACCTTAAAAATCGATTAACCTATACAAGTCGGTTTAGATATAACACAATTAGTGTGAAGACAATAGAATCAGTAGTACACTCAGAAATGCTTTACAAGATCATTTAAATGATTATGGTACTTTTAATATTCAGTAATTATGTAAGGGATAACGTTCTGTGAGGCGGTCATTATCGTGGAATATCTCCTGACAGAGTGATGAAACACAGCCCAACACGAAGCACACACACACACACACACACACACAAACACACACACTGTTTGGACTACTTTGTAGTTCACCATGGCCAGGACAGCAGTAGTAACTACCATACCAATTGACACAGTATCTTGTTAATTATTTATTTGAGTTCATTGGAAAATAATGTCATATTAGATGCACTGTGGTAAAATGTATATAATTGGTTTAGTATAATTGATTAGTCTCAGGGTCACCCAGAAGGATCCTTGGATTATAAGGATTATTAACATCATCAAGTAGTAATTTAACTGTTAATGGATAACAGTTAACAGTTAGATAACAGTAATTAACATAAATTGTACAGCATAGTTAATTATTTAGTAAGTTAACAGTTAGTTTAGAGTTTGTTATGGCTAAATTATAAAATGGAAAAACTTGATGTAATTAAGTCATCTTACTGATTGAAACCACTAACTTTCCAATTATCTGATATATACTGATCTTAATAAGCTATTTAATTGCCATTTATAGAAGACGTTACCCAGGATACACACTGCAGTAATTATACAACTACTAAACAATAGAGACGGCCCGACAAAATTAGTTTAAGAGAGTAACTCGAGTTTAATGCATGTACAGAAACCAGTGCTGGTAGTCTGACAGTGGAGATGCGCGCAGGCAAGCAGCTGAAACCAAACTCCCCAAACACAGATACAGACAAGTATTTATTTGCACACACACAACCCCCCCATCAACATACAGAAAACCCATTAACAATTTGATTATTGATTGTCAGTACGTGCGTGTTTTCCTAGTGACCTTTTGGGACACAGGAAGACCGTTTTCATGCCATGCGTTGATGCATGACTGGGGGTGCCCATACAATAAGCATCTGGTTCAACACAAGTCACGAAAACAATGGTGATTATGCAAACATTCCGAAGTATGGTTTATTAATTGTCATGTCATGTCATGCCTCTGAGCTGAATTCCCTCTTGCAGGGACAGTGGAACTTAATGGTTAGGTCTAATGATATACACACAAGATCCAACTAAGATACTTTATCACCTAGGTAAAAAAAAGCTTTAGTCAAATCTATAAGGCAGGGTTTCTAGCCTGTAATGTAGCCATAGTCAGATCTTTGAGGCAGGTTTATTAAGAGTTCAGGTCTTTGACCAGATGGGGATCCTCCTGGAGTAGAGCTTCATAGAAGACTGCTTTCCCCTCAGCTCCAGCTGAGTCCAGATATGAATACATCTTCCTTATTTTCTCCTGTGTGGTGGAAGCTGCACTGATCTCTGAGTATTTCTCTTGGTTGAGCAGTCTTTTGGAGAACAACACATCTGCAATAGGCATCACACTCGCCATCCTCTGAATAAGCTCTGCTCTGTGCCTGTCCACAAACACAGCTGCCTCTGAGATGAAGAGAGACACAAGAAAATGTCAAACTTCTACACTATCACAATTCCATCACAGTCATCCTGTCTGTTGAGAAATTGTGTGCGTAATTGTGTGTATTTTTTATTTTGTGTGTTTCTGTGTGTATAAATGCCTGCTGTATGTGTGTATGTGTGTGAGTACCTGTGTTTTGAGTTACTCTGCCCTGCTGACTGGTCTGGCAGTAGTCATTTCTCCTCATCCTTGTACTCCAAACAGACTCACTGGTGGCCATGCTGACCAGCTCCATAATAAAATCCTCCTCTGCATGCATGAGGAACACCTCAAAGAAGTTTGGGCTAAAAGTGCAGTACCTCAGCTTCATCTCCAGGGGTTCAATAGAGCAGTTTGGACACGAGGTCTTCAGGCTGAACCTGGTCTTCATGTAGATGGATCTGTCAGGCTTGGGCTTGGAGATCTTAACACCTCTGCTCCTCTCCTGGTCTTCCACAGCACGCAGTGCAGCTCGCTCCCTGGGCACCAGGTACACATGGAGGGTGAGGGGAGGTGGGCTGGTGCTGGTCTTGTAGAGTAGCACATCACAGTGGACTTTCATGCGGAAACCAGCCTGCACTAGCAAGCCTCGAGGAGACAGGGAGGAGTGGAGAAGCCTGGCATGGTGTCGGGTCAACTCACACTGCTCTATACACACTCCTCCTTCCTGCCCGTGCAGTACTCTCACAGCATCAGACACAGATGCCTCGGAACCCCCCAAACAGAGGAAATGTGGCAGATAGATCTCCTCTAGCTCTCCTGACATTATCTTGATGTCCATCAGAGGACCAGCTGGTCTGAACTGCATGCTTGCCAGGTCTTCATGGTAGACATCCCAATCCAAATGAAAGTACTGCAGGGTGACTGGAGCAGCACAGGACCAGCGCAAACCAGACTCTGAGCACTCATAGCTCCCTGCAGGAGAGCTCAGGCTGTAGGTGGAGATGCTATTCTCTGGGGAGACTTCAGGATTCACCAGGACCCAGTGGCTGGAGTCTGTAACTTCAGCACAGGATTCACAGCTCCTCTGTGAGGCAAAACTATGGACATCCTCCCTTTAACACACACACACACACACACACACACACACACACACACACACACACACACACACACACACACACACACAAATCAACATATACCGTACATTAGGCTATGTGCCTGTTTGTGCATGAGGCCAACACTTGGGGGAGGGCAGAAAAAGTTCAAATCCCAGCTGAATCCAGCACTAAAGATTCTAGATAAGCATGTGGGCACAGCACCTAACCATGAAACCCCCTTTGAGAAGTTGAGTAACAGGACTGAGTGTCATATGAAATAGCCCCCACCCTGTCACAACTCAAGAAACCTACCCCTTATAAAACAGCTATAGACTATTTCCTGGCCATCTACTACTACTATCTGCACCCATAGATGCTTTCTGGTTGTTCTGTCATGGTTATTGGCTCATTTAGATTTTTTGTGTGTGTGTGTGTGTCCACCAGACCCACCTGTGTGTATCCCCAGAGAGTGTGTGTGCTCCTGACTCCTGCTGGGTGGTGTGTGTGAGGTGCAGCTCTGCAGCCTGTGAGGTGGGGGAGCAGCTAGTGGAGGAGACTGATGATGATGACGATGATGATGATGATGATGATGATAATGGACTCTTCTTTAAGAAGGTTTGATCATCCACTCTAGAAAATCAATAATGTTAGGAATGTAACTCATACATTATCCAGTTTGCTCACAAAAAGGCCATATAGACACAACACACGCACACACACACACACCACACACACACACACACACACACACACACACACACACACACACACACACACACTAGTTGGGTCATTCCACATCATTTCAACCAGGGAACACGCACTTAGGTCTCCAAAAACAAAATGACTATGTGTACCTATGTAATGGTAATCATAATTATTTTGCTGTAAGGTCAATACTTTAAAAGTAAGGAAAGTGTTTTCCATCCAAGTCCACAAGCCCATAGCTGAAGAACTAAACCATATAGGATCTCAAGTTCTGCATGCTGGTACATGGGTCTCGATCAACACCTTCCTCCCCCTATAAAACTGGCTGTTACTTTATGGTTACTGTGTTATTATTGTTACTGTATTAGTCTTACATATAAAACTAGTTTTCCAGAGTATAACAGAGGGAGACCTGGTGATATTTACAGAATTATTTGAGACATTAATCTGTGGGCCCTGGTTGAATTGACATGACATTAATGATGCTTTTGGAACTACGGACGCCCACACTGATCGATCGGAGATGCTACACACACACACAGAGAGACCTCACACACGGATACACACACACACACACAAACACACACACACACACACACACAAACACACAGATATTCACAGAGAGTCAGCAGCGCAATCTGTGTTCACCTAACGTTAGACAGAAGAGGGACAAAACTCCTGCTCCTTTAGTATAGCCCTTCACTGTGTGTGTGTGTGTGTGTGTGTGTGTGTGTGTGTGTGTGTGATTAACAGTTCCTCAATGCATGTGTGTGTGTGACACATTGGCTGATATGAAACTGTGTGACTGTGGTTCACCATTTTAAAAGCTGGATGGAGCAAAATGTGAGAGTCTGAGATGGAGCAAAATGTGAGAGTCTGCTTGTGTGTGTGTGTGTTTGTGGTATAAGTACTAATTCACCATTTAGCCAACGAGAAGAGGATGACGTGAACAACAGAGAGAGAGAGAGAGAGAGAGAGAGAGAGAGAGATGAATGGATGAATGAAAGGTAGATGAATGAAACAGGGTAACAAAGAGGAAAGACAGAAGAAAGGAGAGAAAGAGAGGAGGGGAGAGAAAATAAGCCAGTCATCAGTGGTATTTTACCACTGCATCATCAGGTATTTTACAGTAATGAGTGAGATTCAGTATTTAAGTATAAACTCACATTAGTTTATCCAGTTTACAGTGTGGGTCCTTCACTAGAGCAGAGAGCTCAGCAACATCGGATGAACTCAGGTAATTGAAACTTAGGTCCAGCAGTCTGAGACTTGAGGAGTGTGAGGTCAGAGCAGAGGCCAGATAGGAACAGCTCTTCTCTGTCAGATTACAGCCAACCAGCCTGGAGACACATCATGATACATCTGATTATTACTCCCCAATAGGTTGCAAAGGGGCAGAACATTTCTAGCAAATACCCAGAGACTTTCCATGGAAACGTTCGTCTGGGAATTTTGGGGATTTTCAGAATTTATCTGAATTTAAACCTAGATTTTATTGAAATCAACATGAATTTTATATTTGGGATAATTTAGAGACGCATAGTCATATACCAAGACAAACGTTAACATTTTATTTTTCCATAAGCAGATATTACCAAGGGATAGAATTGGAGAAAAAAGGTGATTTAACTTCAAGAATGGAACTTTATAAATGCTTAGGCTAACACATCAAACAATCTATTGTTTCACTATGGTATGGTATGGTAAACTTTATTATCCCACAGTGGGGAAACTCATTTGGTCCATATTGCACTTCTCCCAGAGACATACAAAAGACATACCACATTACAGACATAGCAGGAATACAGACACATACATCATAAAAAACAGTTGAATAAATAGAGTAATTAAAAGAGATGAGTTATTGAGGGAGATTGACTTAAAGTGCTACAGTGCATATACAGTACTAGGTCTGTTGATTTTGTAGTCTAACTGCATTAGGCACAAAAGACTTATGATACCTCGTTGTCCTGATTACTCTCTGTAGAATTCTGCCATTTGACCTGCTGCTCATGACAAACTTATCAACTAATCAACTAATCAACCAAAAAACACATCTCCCCCTTCAAAATGAAAGGATATCCCCTTCCATATAAAAAAAAGTTTAATTCAGAATTCTAGAAATTACTTTGCATGTGATGGAGGAATGCACAATGCATGTAGGGGGTGTGGCCTAAATAGCTCTACCGGAAATTGTGTGATATGTAATGGAGGAATGACACACTATACTCAGTTGTATTCACAACATACAAACAAACAACACACACAAACACCGGCTTACTGTAGTTCCTCCACTTTGCAGTTTGGATGAGAAAGAGCAGAAGATAAAAGTTCCACTCCTGAGTCCTGCAGTTCATTGTTACTCAGCTGCAGCAGTCTGAGACTTGAGGAGTGTGAGGTCAGAGCAGAGGCCAGATAGGAACAGCTCTCCACTGTCAGCTTACAGTTAACCAGCCTGGAGACACACCATGATACATCTGATAATTACTCCCCAATCATACACAAAACAACAGACACACACACACAGACACACACACAGACACACACACACACACACACACACACACACACACACACACACAGAGTTATATATGGCCCAGTGCAAACACACCTGCAGTGTCTCCACTCACCCACCCACACACACACACACACATACACACACACACATTTGAATTCTCCCCAAACTGCCTCACACACTCCTGCTCTCCCCTCCGAAATCTACAATGTGTGTGTCTGCAAGTGAAAATGCAGCTTGAAAGAACCATGAACCATGAAGAGCCATGAACACGTTTTCACAAATCTCAATACATTCTCTCCTTCAAACACACACACACACACTCACAAAAACACAGCCATGAACATGTTTTCACATAATACACACACCCCTCATGCACTCACACATCTATGTGTCTGTCTCTCACAGCCATGTTTGATAGCATTTGACAGACGTTTAAATTAACATGGTCACGCAAGCCAGGCTAACACACACACACACACACACACACACACACACACACACACACACACACACACACACACACACACACACATAACTTGGGCTCACATTCCACCTATCATTTCAACAAGGCCAACGACACACTTAGGTCTCCTTAAACAAAATGACTATGTGTACCTATGTAATGGTACTCATAATTATTTTGCTGTAAGGTCAATACTTTAAAAGTAAGGAATGTGTTTTCCATCCAAGTCCACAAGCCCATAGCTGAAGAACTAAACCATACACACACACACACACACACACACACACACACACACACACACACACACACATTTGAATTCTCCCCACACTGCCTCACACACACTCCTAAATCCCCACTGTTTCCAAGTGAAAATGCAGCTTGAAAGACTGACAGAACACACACATACACACACACACACAGAGAGAGAGAAAGAGAGAGAGCGAGAGTGCTTTGAACACACATTTTTACACATCTCAGTACACCCATCCTCCAAACACACAAAACACATTTATGTGTCTGTCTCTCACGGCCATGTAAAAATCTATTGCAGCTGGAAAGATCTTTTGCACACACACACACACACACACACACACACACACACACACACACACACACACACACACACACACAAAGTGAAGTGATGCTTACTGAAGTTCCTCTAGTTTGCAGTTCAGATGAGAAAGAGCAGAAGATAAAAGTTCCATTCCTGAGTCCTGCAGTTTATTGTTACTCAGCTGCAGCAGTCTGAGACTTGAGGAGTGTGAGGTCAGAGCAGAGGCCAGATAGGAACAGCTTTTCTCTGTCAGACTACAGTCATCCAGCCTGGAAACACATCATGATACATCTGATTATACTCACCAATCATTTACTCACACACACACACACACACACACACACACACACACACACACACACACACACACACACACACACACCTTATTTAATCTTACACTCACAGCTATGTGTCTGTCTCTCACAGCCACATACACACATAGACACACAGACACACACACACACACACACACACACATATGTGAAGTGATGCTTACTGTAGTTCCTCCAGTTTGCAGTTTGGATGAGACAGAGCAGAAGATAAAAATTCCACTCCTGAGTCCTGCAATTTATTGTTACTCAGCTGCAGCAATCTGAGACTTGAGGAGTGTGAGGTCAGAGCAGAGGCCAGATAGGAACAGCTCTTCTCTGTCAGACTACAGGATATCAGCCTGGAGTCACATCATGATACATCTGATTATTACCCCCCAATCATATACTCATACACAACACGCACACACACTGCTGTATAAGAGGTGCAGTGGAGAACTCCTAGTGGAGAAGTCCTCTCTCACACTCTCATCCGTCTTATCTGCCCTTCTGGTGCAGTATTCAGTATTAATTTTGAAATGTCTTTGATTCTCATTTAATTTTACGAGCCGACTGCATCACAAACTCGTTCTGACATGAGCACTCTCAAGCGCTGCAGGTGAATGTTAGCCTAGGTTCACACAAAGTTTAGGCAGAGCTGTAAGGCCCATTCATACCTCACGTGTGTCCTTGCGTCTGAATTTCTGTCCCTTCATACCTCCATACGGTTTTTATGTTTGTTTGTGCTAAAACCCCACCCAATTTTTCTGAATTTCATCCGTTTCATCCGTAATCATGAGCTCCCCATTGACTAAATCGACGGAAATTACATGTGAAACACTCCACACGTATCCATATCTGTATGAATGGGGCTTTAGAGAGGGTTTCACCCTCAACCAATGACAAGCATCTTTTAGTCACGTGTTTCACTCGTGTGGCGAGAGCGGGAGTTGGAAAAAGTCTGCAGCAACGATGAATTAGTCTAGGTGCTACAGGACAAAAAATGGATGATGAAAAGCCAGTTCATAGCCACAAAAATCAGCCAACTACATTTCAAACCGATCTTGTTACGAAAAAGGCACATATTCGGTGGTGTGGAAGTATTTCGGTTTCAACCAAGACGACGAGGATCAGTCTAATGTGCTTTGCAAGGCATGCTTTGCCGTCGTTTCAGCACCGCAAGGTAATACCACAAATCTTTACCAGCACCTCAAACGTTACCACAAAGTGTAGTATGATGAACAGGAATAAGGCAAGAAATCTGAAAGTCGTCAAACAATGCAGACATCTATTACAGATACCTTGCACAATGTGACGCCATACCAACAAAACTTCTGTAGGAGTAAGGAGATAACCGAGGTTACTAGCAAAAGATATGGTTCCAATAAACACAGTAGAATTTTTAAGTGCCATATTCAGGGTCATATATCATGCAAGAGGCCCAAAGAAAATATAATTTAACTTACTTGTAATGGCCAAATTAATATTTGTTTTCTTTTGGCACTGACACCTTAGTTGGTTTGCATATTTGTGTTTTATTTATGCTTATTTATGTTACAATTTTTAAAAGCCTATTTTTTTTTTCATCAAAGCCTTCATTTACAGGTGTGTTGGCTCAAGAAACATTAGTTTATAACAACTAGTTATAAAAGACCAGCAATTAAAGACAATGTGCTGCTATAATGAATCATTCATTTTTGATATTGCACCATTGCCAGTATTCACTTTATTATCTTTTATGTTCATTGAAGCCTTTGTTTACAGGCTTATGCCCATACAATCTGTGTTTGGTACAGTCAATTTGTTTTTTTTCTTCATGGTTCATGTGTGTAATAAACTTAACACTTAGTGAGGGACAAGACGGTTCCAGAGAATCGAGATATAAATTCTAAGCTAAAAAAAAACGTAATAATTTTCCCAGAATCGTGAAGGCCTAATTTCAAACATGCACACACACACACACACACACACACACACACACACACACACACACACACACACCCCTACCCCACCAACACATCTATGTGTATGTCTCTCACAGCCATGTAAAAATTAATTTGGACAGATTTTTTGCTGAAATAGACAAATGCAAACACACACACACACACAGACACACACACACACAGCCATTTTTCCCACATCTCAATACACTATGTGTCTGTCTCTCACAGTCATGTAAAATGCAGCTGAAGAGATTCATGCAAACACACGCACGCACGCACGCACACACACACACACACACACACACACACACACACACACACAAAAACAATGTGAAGTGAAGCTTACTGTAGTTCCTCCTGTTTGCAGTTTGGATGAGAAAGAGCAGAAGATAAAAGTTCCACTCCTGAGTCCTGCAGTTTATTGTTACTCAGCTGCAGCAGTTTGAGACTTGAAGAGTGTGAGGTCAGAGCAGAGGCCAGATAGGAACAGCTCTTCTCTGACAGATTACAGCGCTCCAGCCTGGAGACACATCATGATACATCTGATTATTACCCCCCAATCATATTCTCATACAAACCTAACACACACACACACACACACACACACACACACACACACACACACACACACACACACACATGCAATGGGCTCCTGTTTTGTGGCTTTGCTGTGCTTTGCCTCTTCCTCTCTCTACCAGAGGGGAGCTCTTGAGCATCATACTCTGTAGTTGCCTTGTAGTACACACACACACACACACACACACACACACACACACCTGTTTGCTTCCTGATAACATGAAGTGATGCTTACTGTAGTTCCTCCAGTTTGCAGTTTGAATGAGAAAGAGCAGAAGATAAAAGTTCCACTCCTGAGTCCTGCAGGTCATTATTGTAACTCAGCTGTAGCAGTCTGAGACTTGAGGAGTGTGAGGTCAGAGCAGAGGCC
This sequence comes from Sardinella longiceps, assembly GCA_027497455.2. Taxonomy (NCBI): domain Eukaryota; kingdom Metazoa; phylum Chordata; class Actinopteri; order Clupeiformes; family Clupeidae; genus Sardinella; species Sardinella longiceps. Next base: position 35,701,130 of record JAODXP020000021.1, on the reverse strand, counting down.
AGATAGGAACAGCTCTTCTCTGTCAGACTACAGTACTGCAGCCTGGAGACACATCATGATATATCTGATTATTGCTCCCCAATCATATACTCATACACAACATACCCCCCCCCCCACACACACACACAAGCAGCCTTAAACACACCCTTTCAGAGTCAGATCTCAAAACACCAAACATGCGCACACACATACAGTACACACACACACACACACACACACACACACACACACACACACACACATGAACTGGGCTCCTTTTTTGTGGGTGTGAGAGATGTGACGCTCTGGTTTTGCCGTGCTTTGCCTCTTTCTCTCTCTGCCAGAGGGGAGCTCTTGAGCATTATACTCTGTAGTTGCCCTGTGATAACTACACACACACAAACACAAACAAACAAATGCACAGACACACACACACACACACACACACACACACACACACACACACACAAACAAACACACAAAGAAACATACAAACACACTTTCTTTTTGCGACAAAAGACCTTTTCAATTTTATAAATAAAGCAGACGAGACCACACTATACTTTAGTAGACTTTGACCATTTACAGGCGGATTTACCATTGTAAATGTGATATGTGATCGATAAAAAATAAATAAATAAATAAAAAATACGGTAAGCCTGTGAATGACTTAGAATAAGTGAACTCACTTCCTCAGACAGTAAATATTAACATATTTTCACAAAAAGCAATACAATTTCAGTATAAGGTAGCTTTCTTTGCTGCCAGTCATAGGTAGCCTAGGCTTTTTTGCGATCTCCTTGTGCATAGGCTATGCCATTTTTTCCGACAATTGTGAAACACCGCAGAGAACGTCCTATTCCTCAGCATGTAAAGTTGACTTAATTTGTGAAGTCTAGGCTGAAAGTTCAAGTCCTAAGCCTGATTCAATCGTGAACAATGATGCCATCTCCTCAGCAAAAAATCCAGGAAGGGAATAGTTTAGCCTGATAAACTAGGGTTTACAGAAACTTCACTTTAAGTGTACATTTAGCATGTAGGGCGCAAGAACCGAGGTGTGCGGTGCTTGCTTTGCAGAGTGAAACCTTGTTGTTTCTTAAAGCATTATTGGTAAGGCTTTATTCCTCCTTACTTTGCTTTTTATTAATTTAGCTATCCATAGAAATATAGAATACTTTTTGATAACACTAGTTAATCTTTGAGTGAAGTGCATTTATGCAGAGGGCATTAATTCAGCTGTTGCTGTATTTGACAGTAGTGTAGGCCTAGACACTTAACTGTAAGTGACATAGTTACCTCCGCCAAGGAGGTTATGTTTTGCTTGCGTGTGTGTGTCTGTCTGTGTGTGAGTGTGTGTGTGTGTCTGTCTGTCTGTCTGTGAGCAACAGAACTCGAAAAGTACTGCACGGATTTGGATGAAATTTATGGACCACGTCTGTATTGGGACAATGAAGAACTGATTCGATTTTGATGGTGATCGGTGATCCAGAACACCCCCTGGAGTGGATTTTGTCAAAAGTGAAACTAACATTTCCACTGACCCATACTTCTTCTGATTCACACGAAACTTGGTACACAACATCTTTGGACCATGTCTCATAAAACTTATCCATTATTTTGTTCAAAAGTCCAAGTGCTCGCCTTCTACGGCCAATGAAATTTTACGGTAAAGTTGCCAAACAGGAAGTGACCTCATAGCTCGGTCATGCTTTGACGTATCACATCCAAACTTGGTATATGGACTCTTCACCCGGTCCTGACCAGGAAAAAAAGGATATTACACTCTCTAGCACTCCTAGTGGTCAAACATTATATCTCAGCTACGCTTTGACATAGTGCAGCAAAATTGTTAATGTTATATGGACTGACAACCCAGTCCTGACTACGCCAAAAAATATGTTAAACTCTCTAGTACTCCTGGTTGTCAAACATTATATCTCGGCAACAGTTCGACGTATCATAACCCAGCTTGCTATATGGACTCAGGACCCCGTCCTGATAACATCTGTCCACTTTGCAGGGTCTAGTGCTGCCTGTTGGTGATCAATGGAAATTCATGCATATGCAATTTAGTGTCAAGAGGGGAGAAGGGAGAGAATTTGGTGGGGTGGGGGGGTTGCAAGTGGGAGGACGGGCGTTTGCTGGTAATATATTATTTTGGTAATATATCATATCTGTGACCACATTGCCTTGGCAGAAGTGGAGTCTACAGAAGGCGGAGGTCGGCGGAGGTCTGCGCTCTCCGAGTGCTTTTCTAGTTTGTGTATGCATCACCATAAACTTGTAAACCATAAACCTATGGGAAAACAAGCTCACACATGAATTCCAGGATGTAATACAATGTTGAATTGGGAGGGATTGTGATGGTGTACTCTGTTAAGTACATAATGGTTCCATTCCTTTCATTTCACCTTTTTCACCCCTGACCAGTTTGTATGGCTGAACTTGCCTAAAACACTTTGGGTTTTCACCTCACTGTTATATTCTGCCTCGTATAAACTCAGACGTACTACAGAATATATCTCTCTAGCCCAACGGGGCTATAGTTTTATTTAACTTATAATTGAAGCTACATAGATGTGTGACTTCCCTGGCTCAGACACTGGAGTAACACACAAGAACAGGACAACAGTTCCCAATGATACATCCTTTCGCTTTTTTTTTTTTTTTTCGGCTTCTCTGGTTACACTCTTAACTTGTAAACAATGTACACATTCAAAGGTCAAGGTCAAGTATTACTGAAAATCTTGTCCCTAAGGTATAACTCATAACAGTTCAAACTGTATATTAATCACATTCTAGGCAAGGTGAACTTAAAACAGTTGTATCAACTCATTACCAACTTACCACGTCAACTCATTACCAGCTCAACACATTCCGTACACATAGACATGTTTGTAACAACAATGTATTTCTTTTTTTCTTTTTTTCACATTCACAACATATTTTCCTTTTCCTTTCTCCCCCTAAAGGCCATACGTGGTTCACCACTAGTGACTCACAAAGTCTTTGAATCTTTGTGGTTTCACCACAGTGTGACCAGATCTAGTGGTCACAGGTAGGTCACTCTGACCAGCACTGCCTTGGTCAGACATTGGGGTGTGTGTGTCAGGAACAGCTGGTGATGGTACCTTAGTGTCCATGTATGCTAATGTAGCCCAGGCATACAAAGGGTTAAGCCGTGCCCCTCCCTTTTACCCAATCAGGTTGCGTCTAGGTAGCCTTGACGACGTAACGGTAACTCAAACTTTGGAAAAGATTTTACAAAGAAATGTAATGAACACCTGTAACTGATTTAACCCCAGAAAATGAATCAAAAAGAACAGAAGATTAACCGAAAAAAGAAGCAAGAAGAACACTGCTAGATAGATCAGAAGCTAGCGAACATAGACAAGACACAGACAATGACGCAAAGAGAAGAAGAAAAGACCGTTAACTCGAAGACCCGAACGTTTGAAAAGTTTGAATTGGTCAGGTTTTAAGAACTCATTGAAGTTGATGGCGAGCCTCCCAAGAGTCCCCTGATTTCCCTGTTCCCTGTCTCCCTCCTGGTGGTAGGACAAGACTTCGACTGACTGACTGACTCTGACTGTTAACCCCACGTTGGACAGACTGTATATTTTGTAATCAGCTAATCAGTACATTCTAAAGAATCAATCTTGATCTATTTGAAAAAAAGTTGAATATTTGTGATTTTCCATTGATTGTAATATTGAAATTAAGAAAGAATAGATAGTTTAGTTAGATAGGGTGCACCCAGAAAGAATATGGAAATAATATTGATAACTGTACATATTGAATCCTTTACATTTTGTTTATTTATTTATTTAATTATTCTTTTATTTGATTATTTATTGATTTATTTGATATTTTATTTAATCCATCTTTGATTTTATTTATTGATATCTTTGAACACATTTTATTACAATATTTTACCATTCATTAAATACATTACATATACATATAATTCTCTTGTACTTAGTCTGTTTTTACATCCACTCTACCTCCAGTAGACGAGCCCAGACTTTCTGATACTGGCCAAACTTTTGACAGCCTAGCACTTGCACTTTAAACTTTATTGACACGAGTGCTACACTAATAATCCACATCGTATGCTGATTACTCAACTAGCAGGTGTATCTTCCTTCCTGCTGGAAACGAGCGAACTAACAAAAAACTAAACTAAACTTACAAAACTGGTCAAAATCTGTGACCGCTGCCACCATGTTATATTCTGCCTCGTATAAACTCAGACGTACTACAGAATATATCTTTCTAGCCCAACGGGGCTATAGTTTTATTTAACTTATAATTGGAGCTACATAGATGCGTGACTTCCCTGGCTCAGACACTGGAGTAACACACAAGGATGTCCGTGTGGACAACAGTTCCCAATGATACACTCACTAGACGTTTAGTCATCTGACAGGACTAAAACTAAATTGTAAAATGGGCACTAACACACACACACACACACACACACACACACACACACACACACACACACACACAAACACACACCCTGCAGTGTGGCAACACACCTGTTTACTTCCTGGCCTACAGGAGGAGCTGGAGTCTCATCTGTCAAAGAGGGGCATTATGGGCATGACACTCTCTCTCTCTCTCTCTCTCACACACACACACACACACACACACACACACACACACACACACAAAAACACAGACAAACACACACACACACACAACATGAAGTGATGCTTACTGTAGTTTCTCGAGTTTGCAGTTTGGATGAGAAAGAAAAGAAGATAAAAGTTCCACTCCTGAGTCGTTCATGTCATTGTAACTCAGTTGCAGCAGTCTGAGACTTGAGGAGTGTGAGGTCAGAGCAGAGGCCAGATAGGAACAGGTCTTCTCTGTCAGACTGCAGTACTCCAGCCTAGAGACACAACATGATATACAGTATCTGATTATTACTCCCCAATCATTTACTCATACACAACACACACACACACACACACACACACACACAATGTGATACTTACCGTAGTTCCTCTAGTTTGCAGTTTGGATGAGAAAGAGCAGGAGATAAAAGTTCCACTCCTGAGTCCTGCAGGCCATTGTAACTCAGCTGCAGCAGTCTGAGACTTGAAGAGTGTGAGGTCAGAGCAGAGGCCAGATAAGAACAGCTCTCCTCTGTCAGACTACAGATACCCAGCCTGGAGACACATCATGATACATCTGATTATTACTTCCCAATCATACACACACACAAACACACACACACACACACACACACAAATTCCCCCCCTACTGATTCACACACACTCCTGCTCTCCCCTCCCAAACCCCTGATATGTGATGATAAATCCATCTGGATTGAATTTGCACACACACACACACACACACACACGCACACGCACACGCACACACACACACACAGATACACCTCTCCTTCAAACACAGACACACATACACACACACACACACACACAGATACAACTCTCCTTCAAACACAGACACACACATAACACACACACACACACACACACACACACACACACACACACACACACACACACACACACACACACACACAAACCCCTCATGCACCCACACATCTATGACAATGATGCATGAAATGATTATTTGTGTAGTTCCTTTAAAGGCTTTCAATGTCAGCTTTCCACTCAGTTTCCCCTCAGGTGAGAAACAGTATTGCTTGAAACAAGTGTTGTAAAATATGTACTCTGTATAATTCACAGCAACAAGCAACTACTTCAGGTCAGTGTCTAAATACAATTTTTACTGTCAGCAAGAAAATATGGCTGGATAAAAAGACAAGGTTCACTTTGATTTGGTGTCTATTTGCATTCAGTAGCCTAAACTAAACCAACATGCCAACATGTTTCTAACATGCCAATATGCCACACCTGAAAAATAGAGATGAATTAGAATGAACACTGTAGTGAACCACAAAGTGATAACACTCTTCAAACTGACTGATTCTTGCTGTCCCTTGATTTGCCCTCTAAACAAAATAAACATTTAATATAAGAAATAACAAACTGTGAAACTAAATATGGCCATATCTTGAATATCTTAGTTATGCTGCGATAGCCTAGTGCTGCTTACTCCACATTTGCTATCCTGTAAACTCTCTGTCTCTCTCTCCTCTTCTCTCCCTCTCCTCACTCAGACATGTAATATATGACAAACTTAAGTCATGAAGTGCTAGACTGGCCTAATTCTTTTGTTTCTTCTACCCTTACATACTACAATCATCCCGGCTGTGTTAAGTCTCCTGTCCGCCTAACTCTCAAGGAAGCAAAAGATAAACTTGAGTATGGTAGTTTTTGCTCAATCAGTGGTTTAAACCTAAATTATAAAGTATTCACAGCAATACACACATAATAAACAAGACTTTGCCTAAACTCAGACCAGACCAGTTTTTTAGACACTGGCAAGAAGGAATGCATATTTTCCACTCCAATGGCTGTCTCCCAAAATGTAGCTTATTATAGATTAATAGTTAAAAAATCGCAATCTCAATTCACTCCTGTGCACGATTTCATTTTGAAATGACTTTGATTCTCATTTAATTTTACGAGCCGACTGCATCACCAACTCGTTCTAATATGAGCACTAGGCCTGAAAATAAGGAGGGGGGTGGGAGATGAAAAAAAAACTTATTAGTGAAATTCCGAGGGCATAAGCTCTCAGAAAATATATGGTTTATGGGGTCTAACATGTTTCCCCTAAATGCCATTGGCATGAATGTCATCAAAAACAGCCAATTTTGAAAAAAAAAATAATTTCTTAATTTTGGGCTTTATTGTAATGAGGAGGGTGAGGCATAATTCACTATCACACCTTGTCATGCTATTTCAAATCCTGTGGGTGTAAGCTTTAAGAAAATATATGGGATGTACAGTAAGGTGAATTAGTTTCCCCTTCATGCTTCAGAGATCAAAATGTAGTTTGCCTATTTTCCCTCAAAATCCACAACCAGTCCCATTGATTTCAATGGGAATTTAACATTATTCCCATATATTCCTTCACAAAGATATCTGGGCAAACATGAATTTTCTGACTCAGTATGTAATTACCTTTCCAAAAATGTATGATTTTCATAATCCCCAAATTCCGACAAAATGACATAAGGAACTTGACTACTAATGTGATTTGCAATTCTTTTCCATCTTTGCAGCACCGCAAGGTAGCCTACAAATCTTTACAAGCACCTCAAATGTCACTAACGTTACAAAGTGCAGTATGATTAAGCCGAAAAAGGCAAGAGATCCGAAAGTGGTCCAACAACGCAGACACTGCAGACACCTTGTGCAATGCGAAGCCATACCCAGAAAACTCCAGTAGGAGTAAGGAAATAACCTAGCTTAGGCTACTATCTAACAAAAGATATGGTTCCAATAAACACAGTAGAACGTGATTTCATAACATAATCCATACATTGGACAAACGCTACTCAATAACGTTACCCTCCCGTAACATTTTTTTTCATAATGTTGTAGCCTACTGCCATCTATGTAGGCTACAATAAAGTGAGCTGAAATCCATTGACAGATTCCGTGCCATATGCAGGGTTACGTAGTATAAGATCATGTGAGAAGCAGATGTCCCAAAGAAAAAATTATTTATACTGTTTTGTAATGGCCAAATTAATATTAATTTCCTTTTGTCACTGACACCTTAGTAGCACAGATTCTATAGGTTGGCATATTTGTGTTTTATTATATTTTAGAGCCTACTTGACTGGCCAATTGAATGTATTTTTTTTTTTCAATGAAGCCTTCATTTGCAGGCGTGTAGAGTTGGCTCAACAAACATTAAACTAGTTGTAAAAGGCCAGCAATTAAAGATGATTAAGGAATCATTTATTTTTGATACTGCATCATGGCCAGTATGCACTTTTTTATGTTCTTTGAAGCCTTTGTTTACAGGCTTGTGCCAATACAATTAATACAATTGTGCAGGCCTAGCTTATTACTCTATCACCACAAAATACGTGTCCTTAAATGTTATTTTCCTCATCTTTTCAATTAAGGATTGACATACATTTACCAAACGTAATTTTGTATTCCTCTTTTAATTTTAGTGTTTAAATATTTATATGTGTTAAAAACCTAATTATATCCATGATTTCTCACTGCATTATACACTAATTTCTCTCTCTCTCTCTCTCTCTCTCTCTCTCTCTCTCTCTCTCTCTCCATGTACACAAATACACACACTCTGCTTTACTTACTCAGCTGATGTGGATGTAGAGATCACTGGTACCAGTTTCTGAAGAACTTCATCTGGACTGAGGACTTCAGTCTGATCTTCCTCTGGTGTCTTGATGTATTTCTGCAGGTCAAAATCATCCAGTTGCTCTTTTGACATCTTAAACTGAAACCTCACAGTCTTCCACTGTCCAGGTAAAAGCATATCTACAGACACAGTGCCTGAGCTCTTGTCAATGACGTCCACTACAGCATGGTGATTCAGCTCATTCAGACAGTACAACAGATTTACCATTCTGTTATGACTGCTATCACAATTATTTCTTTTTTTCAGTAACGAGGAATCCTGTCTGGCCTTCTGTTTGATATACTGGACTGTTTGCTCTGAGCTCTGTGATCTGAGGGTCTTTGTTTGTGGCAGTAGGTGCTTTAAGAGATTCTGATTGGACTCCAGTGAGAGGCCAAGAAGGAAGCGGAGGAAAAGGTCCAGGTGTCCATTCTCAGTCTGTAAGGCCAGATCCACTGCAGTCATGTGCAGGTCATAAAGTGCTGCAGCTCTGAATAGAGCAGAGAGCTGAGAGGTTTGCTGTTGGTCAGGCATGTTTCTCTCACCATTGCTGAAGCAGAGGAACACATATAAAGCTGCAAGAAACTCCTGGATGCTCAGATGCACAAAGCTGAACACTCTCCCATGGCACAGCCTAGACTCCTCTCTGAAGACCTGAGTACACAGTCCTGAGTACACGGATGCTTCTGTGACATCAATGGCACACTCTTTCAGGTCTTCCTCATAAAAGATCAGATTGCCCTTCTCAAGATTTTGGAGAGCCAGTCTCCCCAGTTTGAAAATGATCTCATTCTCATCTTTTCTCTCTGTGTACTTTTCATTTGTTATAGTTGTTTGAATATTCAGGAAGTTTATGTACATTTGAGTGAGAGTTCTTGGTATCTCAACATTTTCTGATTTATGTGATGTTCTGTCTACAACAGTGGCTGTAATCCAGCAGAAGACTGGAATATGACACATGATGAAGAGGCTCCTGGATGACTTCAGGTGTGTGATGGTTCTACTGGCCAGGTTCTCATCACTGAATCTCTTCCTGAAGTACTCCTCCTTCTGTAGGTCGTTGAATCCCCTTATTTCTGTCACCTGGTCCACACACTCAGGAGGAATCTGATTGGCTGCTGCTGGTCGGGTAGTGATCCAGAGAAGAGCAGAGGGAAGCAGATCCCCCTTGATGAGGCTTGTCAACAGTGCACCCACTGAGGCTGGCTTTGTCACATCACAATACCTTTGGCTGGAGTTGAAATCTAAAGTAAATCGACACTCATCCAGACCATCAAAGATAAACAAGACTATGAGCTTTGAATGTGTAATCATTTTTGGATCTTTTACTTCTGGGTAAAAACATTGAATAAGCTCAACCAGACGGAGTTTCCTTTCCTTCATCAGGTTCAGCTCTCGGAAAGGAAGAGGAAATATGAGGTGGATGTCCTGATTTGTTTTTCCTTCAGCCCAGTCCAGAATAAACTTTTGCACAGACACAGTTTTTCCAATGCCAGCCACTCCTTTAGTCAGCACTGTTCTGATGGGTTTGTATGACTGGGATAATGTAAAGATGTCACTACATTTGATTGGTCTACCTTCTGCTGTTTCTGTCCAGGATGCTCTCTCTATCTGCCTGACCTCATGTTCATCATTGACCCCTCCACCTCCTCCTCTCCCCTCTGTGATGTAGAGCTCTGTGTAGATCTCATGGAGGAGTATGGTTTCTCCTTTATTTGGTATTCCCTCAGCCAGATGCTGAAACTTCCTCTTTAGGGTGGATCTGAGTTTGTCATGGATCTCTGCCTCCTCTGGTGGCCATCTGTGACAGAATCACACAAAACATATACACAGACACACAGACACACACACACAAACACACACACACGCATCATTAAAAACACACTCATCATCAGAATCATTAGAAAACACAGCATCATTACAGAACACACAAAGGTTGATGACATCACAGTGTGGTTGTTTCCAGTCATTGCAAGAGCATAACGAGAGTTTGGAAAGATATGGGTTTGGTTTAGGAATACACCTACTGCTACTCTTATTTGTGACTCTACAGCGCAAAACCAGTCGCTTGTCGCAAGCTTCGTTTTTGAGAAAATTCTAAAAATGGAATGCTTGCACCAAAAAAAGTCGAATTTCACATTTCAGCATAATTTGACAGTATAAAGTCTACACTTTCAGATTGTAATTCAATTATGCCGAAATTCATACCTTAAATGGGTTGAAAATGTGTTTGTTGAGAAGGTGTATCCATTTAGCATTGTACTAACTTAGCTGTCACATCAAAGATTTATAAATACCAAACCATTCACTGGCTCTTACCTTTATGGTGAACTTCAAGTTATATCCATGTTATATTCATATTTCATGTAAAGTCCACAAATAGGGGTGTTCCTGTCTTGGTTGCATGTTAGATAAGTAAGCTAGATATCAGTTAACTGGTTTGGTTGGACTAGTAGCAGAATTCATTCAGCTGATTACTCCCTTGCCACAATGCTAATAAACTTCAGCGTTGTTTTTCTCCGTTTTTCAATTTTTCTGATATGTAACATTGTAACACTTTGAACTCTCTGTCATTTGTTGGCCAATATTATCGATAGTGGTATTATTTGAAAGGTTATTTTCCTGAAAAAAATGCCAATGCAAAAATGGTTTTGCGCTGGAGAGTCACATTTATTGTTCAATTAAATCCAATATATTTGAAAGACTCAGGTCTAGTGATGCGCGGGTCAGGGTTTTTTTGCACCCGTCCCAACCCGACCCATTAGGAAATCCGAACCGCCCCGCCCGACCCGCGAAAATATGCTGTGATAATGACCCATTATCCGACCCGATCCGCGGAAAAATTAAGTGAGCCTATTGCCACTGAATCTAAATGGAAACTAAAGAGAACTCGTTTAATACACTATAACACATAGGCCAGATGACCAGATTTTGCGCTATATTCACAGGAAAGATTGTGATACATTTTTATGAGAGATTAATTAGGCCTATCAAACAACATATTTTTATGTCGTTCTTTATTGGAGGATTGTGCAAAATTGCACGGAAGACACCTCTCTTGCTTACAGACACAAACAAGCGCTTATGCAGAAACACACTGGTTTTGTAAACGTGTAACATCAGATCTAACAAATGTAACGAACTTAACATCAGATCTTTGAGAGCTCCATCAAATTTAAATGAACTTCTATCAACTTCGTTTATTGTCTCTTTAACTGCCTGCTGAGCAGAGCATTGTATGGAATTCCAGCAAGTTTATAACACCAGATAAAGATATTTCCCCTTAACAAAATGGGGTCGATCTTTACACTGAAATTGAACCCCTTTATTCTCAAGCAAGTACATTACAAGTGGGACCAATGCATGCCTCTGGTTAACTACTTTAATTTGATACCAAATACCTCCATTATAGGCGCAGATATACCCATACTAAAGCCTCCGAAAGACAATGAAGCAAATCTGTGTCACCCGCGATTTTGTTTTTCGGCGCTCGCGTCCGTAATAAATAATAATAACCAAAAAAACTTCGGAGTGCCCATGATGGGATCCATCATCTCCTATGTGCCGTCCATGCCAGAGACCTGCTGAACTGAACGCGCATTCGCTTGATGTGCTGGTTGCAGGAACGCATTGCACTGCTCTTGCCAGCATTGCAAGGAGAGGGAAATCGTGATGATGATGGACACCTTTGTAAAAATACATGTTATAATTTAAAACTCCCTTTAGATACAGGATAATAGTGAGTAAAATGTGAGCTGGACTCTTAGGTTAGGTTTTAATATTTCTGAAAATATTTTATAATTATATGCTCAGCTAATGCTGAATGGAAGCTGTGCGCAATGAGTGATCCCTGCATTTGAAATGGCAGTCACGTCAACAGCCTTGTATGTTACATTTGATTTACATTTACAGATTCCACTATGCAAAATGTCATAGATTAGCCTACTTTATCAAAATCTACTCAATACATATGAAAGTTGGTAAGTGCGTTTTCACATTTAGACCCGACCCACCCGCACCCGCAATACTTTTAAAAAGTTCTACCCAAATCCGCCCGACTCGCGGGTTACTCGCGGGCTGACCCGCGCATCACTACTCAGGTCCACTCAAGACAGGACAAATATTTTATATTTATATATTATAAAACACAAATAGAGAAAAATAGCATACAAGCATATAGACATTTGAGCCGGTGCTCCCTCAGTCTGAGTGTGTTATGAAAACAGCTCACAAGGGGATCTGAGAGTGCAACCATGAAGCCATTGGTGGATTTATCCAGACAAAGCATAAACTTAAACAACAGACATATTTCAGCTGCTCTGCAGTATAGTAATTGAGTCCACGCCACAGAGAGAGCAGCTTCCATGATCTCACCTGTCTTCTGCAGCAGAGTCCATCTCGGTCTGCTCTGGCCTCTTGGACTCTGGCCACCTGCTGGACACTGTCAACACAACATGACTCTCCTGTAAGTGGGTTAATTTTTCACTTTTGAGGAACATCTGTAGGCTAAAGGAACTCTCTCTCTCTCACACACACACACACATACACGACTTACAATATGCACATAGGTAAAGGAACAGACATACACACATACCCTGCAATATGTCCATATTAATAAAGGAATGTGCAGACACAAATGTTTAATTCTCTTCAGATATTAACATTATGTATTATGATAAGGGGTATCTCTAGTTCAACACCTGCCACACCTGATAATAGGCCATGGGCCAGCAGTTCTGAACAGCATACTGAATCACAGGTTTACAGACCTAGGTAGCCCAGTGACTAACAACTGTCCAGCTACAAAACTAAAACCCAATTCAATAAATATCATTGGCTACTAAAAAACTTTAGACTTTATTCAAATGGAAGCTCAACAATAGCATTTAACAATAGCATTTAGCCATAGGCTTCACCTGCATCAATATCCATCAAGGCATTTCCCCATCTGTCTTTGACCCATAATTAGAGTAGGATAAATAATGAAAAGGTTAGCCTACAATTAGCCTCTATGCTACTCTCTCTGACATTACATCTCTTTAGATGCCTAGTGACACACTAAAGATCCACTGAAGAGGAAAAGGACAGTTTTTGCTAAAATAAGCTTTCAATAGAGCAATGGATTTCCGTACCTACCAGATCAACAGATAGGTCGACAGGCTGAGAAGTATTTTGATGGCAAATATACGAAAAGGGTATTTTCATAAATAAATAATACAAAAAACACATCCTACACAAGATCGTGATCTTGCACTGTTTGCTGAACTACAAACATTCATTTTGGCAACCACCAGGAGGATAGCCAGCCTGCTTGTTTGCGTAACGTTTCAAGCAAAGAATTATTCCGAATGACACCCTGCTTGTCTGCGTACAAGTAAATAGTTCTTCTGAATAATGAATGTCTTGGCTAGAAGAGCGCAGGCATGGCGTCTGGGTAGATCTCGAAATTAATGTGGATGAGATACCAGATAACTTTGGTACGGATATCCTCACGGTACAACTTTGGCCGTTAACTGACACTTCCCATTAACGTAGGCTAAAGTGGGAGAGTCAAAGAATCATTTCAGTTGGTTATTGTAAAGTGCAGAAGCCTGCTGGCCATGTCTCGAATGAAATGAGTCATGCATTGAGTACTATATAACTATATTAACTATACGAGTATTGTTTACAAACTTACGGTTTTCTCGTCTTTGCCCCGGAATCCTCCGTACCCTTAACAAATGGACTGACAAAATAGACTATCCCGCGTTTCAGTTCTGCTTTGGTCTCTGCAGACTATGGCGTTGATAGCACACCATGGACACTAGATGTCAGTAAGGCACATAGAATTACAGACTATTAGGTAGTCCATTCGAAACACTGAAGGGCTGAATTGATTGCATAGACACATATTTTCACATCACCTTGTGCCAGTGAGTAGAAACCATAAAACTCAAGGGACTAGGTGGACAGTCTAGGCCTACATAATACAGTAGCCTTCTTATAAATCTAAAACATGTCTCTGGTGACAGAGCAAATGCAAGGGGATGATGAGAAATTAATATGATTTCCTTTTTACAAGGTGAACTATGAACATTAATTTATTAGCCTATTTTTATCTTATATGAAATGAACTTGAAGTAGGCCTAGTTCATCATAAGTGTAAATTTGAACAACACAGCGCGCGCACACACACACACACACACACACACACACACACACACACACACACACACACACACACACACACACACACACACACAGTGATGTAATCATCAGGTTATTACTGTCAAACATCTTTTGGGAAGAAAAGAATATTAGGGCACTAATGATGTTTGACAATTTTTTAATCAAAGTTAAAACACAAAAATCAAGTTAAAAGTGCAACATGATGTGAAGATTCCAGCACATGTGGCAACAGCATTAAACACAGAGCAGGTAAATGAAGAAACTGCATTCAAGAAAACTTAAAAAAGAAGGAATCACATCAAACACCTCACAGAACTTTTCATAATGCTGCTTTCCAATGTCCTGCATAAAGGCTGTCTGAACCACCAGCTTGACCTGAGGAGCTAAGCTGCTCCTTCCAGGTTGTTCATTAGAGGTGGGTCGGCCTCCTTTAGAACCTCATAGAATACCTGTTGGGCTGTGGCTCCTTTCCTATTTATCATGGTGAGTAGAACATGGTTCCATTCTGTGCTGGTGGATTTGCTCTCCACCTGTTCCTGCTCCAGGTCATTAAGAACCTGCCTCTGCTGGAGTGGAATTAGGATGCAGGAAAATAGCTGCCTTGGAATACACATCAGCAGTAGGAATGTGTGGGTTGGTTAAGTGTTTGTGCGTGTGAGCGTGGATTTACTACAGATGCAATGTGTGTTGAGAGATCTGATGTATCTATTTCTGACTGTGTGTCTTCATCCGTTGACCTGAGATCCAACTTGCAGTAGAACCAAATGGTTTAGTCTTCAAGCTAAAGTAGGTATGTGTAATGTAGCTTTAGTCAAATCTTTGAAGCAGGTTTATTGAGTGTTCTTCCTGTGATTCAGGTCTTCTACCACGTGTGGTTCCTCCTGCAGTAGAGCCTCATAGAAGACTGTTTTCCCCTGAGCTCCAGCAGAGTCCAGATATGAATACATCTTTCTCATCTTCTCCTGTGTGGTGGCAGCTGCACTGATCTCTGAGTATTTCTCCTGGTTGAGCAGTCTTTTGGAGAGCAGCACATCTGCGATGGCCATCACACTAGTCACCCTCTGAATGAGCTCTGCTCTGTGCCTGTCCACAAACACTGCAGCATCTGAGAAAAAAAGAAGAGGAAGAAGAAGAAACACCAAAGGGGAAACATGAGACACAAATAACATGACATGCAAATATGTGGATGTGAGTTAAATCACACACAGTTAGACGTGAATTATACAATAATGTGTACTGTTGTATTATACATGACATGAATATATGTAGCAGTAACATTTACTCTACTAAAAAAAATGGAGACATATTTTTCCTCAAAGTTCAATGACCCTAGAACACATTTCAACCAGTCTCCAAAAATTAACATTGAAATCCCACGAAAATACATAGGCTCTCACACTATATCGGGTGTATGCAAATGAGTGCATATTTGATGGTTTTTGGCCTCATTTGCATATTTAAACATTAAATTACAAAAACATGCAATACATTTTTTTCTCATCTTAGCATAAGTAATCAACTGAGGAAGTTTCATGGTGATATCTATAATTCAAAATTTTTGGCCTATTCACTTTAATCGCCTATTTATGCAAATTATGCAAATTGCTCAAAGTGCAACTTTGGGCAACCAAGCCAAATTTTATCCATTTGGCCTATAGATGATATTTCTGCAATAAAACTTTAGGGTATTCAACATTTCTGGGTTCATGAAATCACGACTAGACTACTAAGCGGAAGTTAGACTTGGAACAGACTTCTCAGCTTGGGGTTCCTCTCTTATCTTACAAGGATGGTGAGTTGGTTATTTCAATGCTCTGACAAACTCAAAGGTCCCTCAAACGCAAGTCGTGGTAGAGAGGCATCTCTGGTCTAATTTCCATGTACATACTTCCATATTTCCATGTACATACTTCACCCAATGGACCATCCTGAGTTTCAGTTTCGCTTTGGTCTCCGCAACCAATGGCGTTAATAGCACACCATGGTCACTAGATGTGAGTAAGGTACAAAAACTCAGAACAATTAGGGTCATTTTGAACATGCAAGACAAATGTTTTTAGGTTTGAAACTTTATGGCCTTAGCTTATTTTAATGAAAAACATGTTAACAAATGGACTGTCCTGAGTTTTAGTTCTGCTTTGGTCTCCGCAGACAATAGCGTTGATAGCACACCATGGCCACTAGATGTCAGTAAGGTACATGGAATTACAGACTATTAGGTAGTCCATTAGAAACACTGAAGGGCTGAATGATTGCATAGACACATATTTTCACATCACTTTGTGCCAGTGAGTAGGAACCATAAAACTCAAGGGACTGGGTGGACAGTCTAGGCCTACATATACAGCAGCCTTATAAATCTAAAACATGTCTCTGGTGACAGAGCAAATGCAAGGGGATGACGAGAAATTAATATGATTTTCTTTTTAAAAAGTGAACTATGAACATGAATTTATTAGCCTATTTTTATCTTGTATCAAATGAACTTGAAGTAGGCCTAGTTCATCATAAGTGTACATTTGAACAACATTGTGCACACACGCACACAATGCCCAGTCTACGAGTCAGTCTGTTAGTGTCTCTCTCGCACGCACGTACGCACACACACACACACACACACACACTGTCAAACATATTTATTGGGAAGAAAAGAATATTAGGGCACTAATGTTGTTTTTGACAATTTTTTAATCAAAGTTAAAACACAAAAATCAAGTTAAAAGTGCAACATGATGTGAAGATTCCAGCACATGTGGCAACAGCATTAAACACAGAGCAGGTAATAAATATAAATGAAGAAACTGCATTCAAGAAAACTTAAAAAAGAAGGAATCACATCAAACACCCCATAGCACTTTTCATAATGTTGCTTTCCAATGTCCTACATAAAGGCTGTCTGCTTTTAATAAATACCTGAGAATATTATGTTTGTATGTTAATTACTCTTTAGCAAAATGTTCAAAAGTTTATACCAGAAACAATATTGCTTGTCTTGAACCACCAGCTTGACCTGAGGAGCTAAGCTGCTCCTTCCAGGTCGTTCATTAGAGGCGGGTCGGCCTCCTTTAGAACTTCATAGAACAGGAGCTCCTTTCCTCTTTATCATGGTGAGTAGAACATGGTTCCGTTCTGTGCTGGTGGATTTTATCTCCACCTGTTCCTGCTCCAGGTCATTAAGAACCTGCCTCTGCTGGAGTGGAATTAGGATGCAAGAAAAATAGCTGCCTTGGAATACACATCAGCAGTAGGAATGTATGGGTTGGTCGAGTGTGTGTGTGTGTGGATGTTACTACAGACGCAATGTGTGTTGAGTGATCTGATGTGTCTGTTTCTGACGGTCTCTTCATCCGTTGACCTGAGATCCAACTTGCAGTAGAACCACATGGTTTGGTATTCAAGCTACTGTAGGTATGTGTAATGTAGCTCTAGTCAAATTTTTGAGGCAGGTTTATTGAGTGTTCAGGTCTGCTACCAGGTGTGGTTCCTCCTGCAGTACAGCCTCATAGAAGACTGTTTTCCCCTGAGCTCCAGCTGAGTCCACATATGAATACATCTTCCTCATCTTCTCCTGTGGGGTGGCAGCTTTGCTAATCTCTGAGTATTTCTCCTGGTTTAGCAGTCTTTTGGAGAGCAGCACATCTGCGATGGCCATCACACTAGTCACCCTCTGAATGAGTTCTGCTCTGTGCCTGTCCACAAACACTGCAGCATCTGAGAAAAAAAAGGAAGAAGAAACACCAAAGGGGAAACATGAGACACAAATAACATGACATGTGGATGTGAGTTAAATCACACACAGTTAGGGGGTGTTCACATTGGTGTTTTTTTTCTCAGCTGCGGGTGGATGTTTTACATTATATCCCTATGGTACAGAGTGGTTTTGAAAAAAAGACTGGGCGCTTTTTAAAAACACCGCCGCTAGGAGGTTTTTTCCCCTGCTCCGGGTGGTTTTCAAGTTGAGAAAACTTCAACTCGCCAAGAAAAAGCACCCGACATCAGGCGCTTTTTGACAGCTGACCAATGAATGAGAACTTGTGTCACAATGGAAGGTCTAATGAAAATTCTGATGTTATTATTTTGGTCGCCATCTTTTATTTCTAACGTCGTCACCGACGGATCAACTAGTTGTTCTCGTTAGTGAACATGAAGAGCGCTGTGACAAAACCAACACGTTATATCATAATATCTACCACATGGAAACCACCCGCTATTAAAATGGGGCTACGTTTCTCATCCAAAGACTATATCAGGTGCTGGTTGACACTGATACAAGTAACCTAAGCTAAAGTTTGTAGCCTAGCCTAACGATTGTAACGTAGTTATGTTCTAGAATGAACTCTTGATCGGTGCAGTTTTTTGGACAGACACCCGCTGGCAGCTTTTGCTTCTTAAAAATCAACCATGGTCAGGTGTTTTCTAAACATAAAAAAACGCCTGTGTGAACGCCCCCTTATTTTTTTTTTTTTAAATTATTTTTTATTTAGCAAAGAGGGAAATACAACTGACATCCAAATCCACATATTCATAACCAAAATTTATAAAGAGATAAACAAATTTATCATAAATATGGTAAACTTACAAAGCAAATCATTTCCAGTTAATTTCCCTCTAACAATTGACACAAACACACAAGTCTTATCTGCACTGATACAGCATCCTAAATATTTGATGTATTTTGTCTGTATTTTAAATTGACTTAAATGTTCCATATTAATTTTACTCCTATCCATCACCATCAGTTCAGTTTTCCCAATATTCATTTTATAACCAGATATCATAGAGAAATCTCTGATTATTGTCATTATACTGGGGATGGATGTTGCGACATTGCTTAGGTACAGTAATAAGTCGTCTGCAAACAGACTTAACTTATAATTTTTACTTCCAATTCTAATACCTTGAATTTCTTCTGTTTCCCGGATTTTTTGGGCTAGCGGCTCTATGGCTAGAGTGAACAATGAGGGGGATAATGGACATCCTTGCGCGGTGCCCCTATGTAAAGGAAAGGGTTTTGACATTACGCCGTTTGTGTACACATATGCTTCAGGAGATTTATAAATTAGCTTAATCAAGTTTATAAATCTAGGCGGAAAATCAAATACTTCTAACACTTTAAACAAATAAAGCCATTCAAGTCTATCAAAGGCTTTCTCTGCATCTACAGCCATTATTGTCAGGTCTTTGTTAAACTTCTTCGCATACTGTATTAGTGTTATACAGGTTCGAGTGTTCGTTCTTAAATTCCTGCCTTGTACAAAACCGGCCTGATCAGGGTGAATTATACTCGGTAGTATCTGTATCAATCGATCGTTTAAAACCTTTGTTATAATTTTTTTGTCGCAGTTTAATAAGCTTATTGGCCTGTAATCAGATGGTTTTTCACTGGCTTTTCCTGGCTTTGGGATGACGGAAATAATTGCTTGATACATGGTGTGGGGTAATGTATTTGATCGTTGAGCTAGATTTACCACCTCTGTAAATAAGCCTTTGATTTTACTCCAGAATGTGCTATAAAATTCTATCGGAAGACCGTCCATTCCTGGAGCCTTTTTTTGAGGGATCTTTTTCAGGACAGATTCGATTTCCCCACTCGTAATTTCCTTATTGAGCTTTTCCTTTTGCTCTACAGACAGCTGTTTCAACTTAACTGAATTTAAGAAGGGTAGAGGATCTTGATTTTCAATTTCAGAGGTATATAATTTTTCGTAAAAGGATCTAAATTCTTTATTTATGTCTTGGTTATTTGTACACATTTTACCTAACTTTTCATTCTTCAGTGATATAGGTTGTTTTTTCAAAACTGTTTTAATTATAGAAGTCAAGTGTTTTCCCGATTTATTCGCAGCAATATAGTTCAGTTTCCTTAAGTTATATTTGTAATCATTTGCCTTTTTATACAGCAAACTGTCTAATTTTAATTTCGATTGCTGCAAATCCTTTAATGTTTTCTTGTCCTTTTGGACTTTATGTGTTCTCTGCAGAATATTTATTTCATTCCTAACTTCATTTATTTCCCTATCTAAACGTGCTTTATGTTTTGCTGCATAACCAATCATAACACCTCTCATGTATACTTTAAAGGTATCCCAAATTATATCTGTAGTTGGTCTGTCTTGGGGTGTGAACGCCCCCTTAGACATGAATTATACAATAATGTATCTTGTACTGTGTACTGATGTACTATACATGACATGAATATATGTAACAGAGTTACTGAAATGTTTTATTCCACTTGCCATTACAAGCAGCATGAAAGCGGTTTTCTTTTGTTAGTTTCCTATTTTATATGCAGTGCATGAGCGCCCTCTATTTGCATTACAGCAGAAATGACAGGAATTTCCCTTTTTACGTCACCAGTCTGCAGTAGCCTTCTTTATGGTGAGTCAGAGTACAATAAGCTCCACTGGAGTAGTCAGTACACCCACTACATATACATGAGCTATTTTAAAAGTAGGCTTCCATGACAGTCAATGCAGCTCTTAAGAAGATTAGTGGTGGTTAGAGCAAAACAGGATGAATGAGCAAAGGCACGCGGTTCAGAATGCTTAGTTTATGTCTTTGTGTTGTGTTTATGTCTGTCTGAGGAATGAACAAATCAATGACAATCTATTCCGCTGTCAATCTCCACACACTGGACCTGTGCTCATTGCTGTTCCAAGTTAAGGTGATATCAGCAGAACAAACGTCTTCCTTCTTATTTTTGAAAACACTTAACTGACTAACCTGAGGTTGACTCAGGAAGTTCTTTTGCGTCTGCTGTCGGATGATAGTCTGCTCCCTTCCACATGACAGTCTCCCAAACACTTTGGTTCTCCCCAGCGGGTCTCAGCTCCAATCTGAAGTCCTCAGGGGCTTCTTCACGCACAGCTGGAAGAAGGTCGGGGCAATATTGTAGCTCAGGGTCATTGCAGAGGGAGTGATCACTGCTGGGCAGGATGTGCACAGCTGGAATTTGGACCCCACCCACAGGGAGTTGTCCGGAGGCGGCTTGGAGATGCTGCGGGCACCTTGGCTCTTCCATTTTTCTTCCACTGCCTGTCTGGCAGTGGAGGGCGTGGGCAGCAGGAAGGTGTTGAGGATCAGGGGCTGAGGGCAGGACTGGTAGATCAGGACCTCACAGTGGCTTTTTACTGGGATGCCCAGACTGACCACCAGCTGCCACAGAGAGAAGCATCCCACTGGGATCTTAGCATGGAAGCGTGTGAGCTCACACATCTCCAGGGAAACGCCGGTGTCGCTGTCGTCACTGTGCAGGGCCCTTACTGCGTCTCCCAGCACAGACGGGTCAGAACCACCCAGACAGAGGGAGTGGGGCAGATGGATCTCCTCCAGCTCGCCTGACAGGACCTTGATGTCCATCAGAGGACCGGCGGGTCGGTACTGTAACATCTGCAGCTGGGTCCAGAACAGCTCCTCCTTGCTGAAGCGGTACTGCAGGGTGACTGGAGCAGCACAGGACCAGCGCAGACCAGACTCTGAGCACTCATAGCTCCCTGCAGGAGAGCTCAGGCTGTAGGTGGAGATGCTCTTCTCTGCGGAGACTTCAGGCTTCACCAGGACCCAGTGGCTGGAGTCTGGAACTTCAGCACAGGATTCACAGCTCCTCTGTGGGGCAGCAATGTGCTCTTCCTCCCTTTAACACACACACACACACATACACACACACACACACACAAATCAACATATACCTAACATTACGCTATGTGTGTGTTTGTGCATGAGGCCAACACTTGGGGGAGGGCAGAAAAAGTTCAAAGCCCAGCTGAGACCAGCGCTAAAGATGCTAGTCAAGCTTGGGGCACAGCACCTAACCATGGAACCCTTTGAGAACTTGAGTAACAGGGCTGGGTGTCATATGAAATAGCCCCCACCCTGTCACAACCCAAGAAACCTACCCCTTATAAAACAGCCGTAGACTATTTTTTGGCCATCTACTTAGGCTATGCCCACAAAATTTTAAACACCCATAGATGCTTTCTGGTTGTTCTGTCATAGTTATTTAGAAGTGTGTGTGTGTGTGTGTGTGTGTGTGTGTCCACCAGACTCATCTGTGTGTGTCCCCAGAGTGTGTGTGTGGTCCCGGCACCTGCTGGATGGGGTGTGTGTGTGTGTGTGTGTGTGTGTGTGTGTGTGTGTGTGTGTCCGGCAGACTCATCTGTGTGTGTCCCCAGAGTGTGTGTGTGTGCTGCTGACTCCTGCTGGGTGGTGGTGGTGGTGTGTGTGTGTGTTCACCAGACTCACCTGTGTGTATCCCCAGAGTGTGTGTGTACTCCTGACTCCTGCTGGGTGGTGTGTGTGAGGTGCAGCTCTGCAGCCTGTGAGGAGCGGGAGCAGCTAGTGGAGGAGACTGATGATGATGATGATGATGATGATGATGATGATGATGATACTGCTGCTGTTTTCTCTTTTAAGAAGGTTTGACCATCCACTCTAGAAAATCAATAATGTTAGGTATGTAACTCATAACATTCTCCATTTTGCTCACGCACACGCACACACACACACACACACACACTTATTGGGTCATTCCATGTCATTTCAACCAGGGAACACACACTTAGGTCTCCAAAAACAAAGTTACTATGTGTACCTACTGTATGTAATGGTAATCATTATTATTTTTGCTGTAAGATCAATACTTTAAAAGTAAAGGTGGCAACATACTCGACGTGTCTGCTGGTGCGCGCGCCATCGGTGACGTCACATGTTCGTACGAACTCTTTATACCTGCCGCACGACCAAATTCGACAGAAGCGCCGTTTTGGCATTATTCTCCCAAACAGCAGATGGCGCTGTACAGCGAAATCGCATAGGCTACGGTAACTTACAGGCAGTGAGTTAACCCTGTGCTTGCTTTGTTTGACTGTACTTAGTTGTGGATTAAATTTATGGATTAAATAAACATGATAAGTATCTCCAAGTTTCTGGTGAGTGTTTGCATACAACCCCTGGTAGTATTGTAGGCATGTTTCATTTTGTAAAAACGTTGTGAGGGATGTTAGGACGGACGGATGACTGGGCTAAATTTAGCTTAACAATCAAGGTTTTAAAAACGTTTCATCCATGATAAGTATCTCCAAGTTTCTGGTGAGTGTTTGCATACAACCCCTGGTAGTATTGTAGGCATGTTTCAGTTTGTAAAAACGTTGTGAGGGATGTTAGGACGGACGGATGACTGGGTTAAATTTAGCTTAACAATCAAGGTCTTAAAAACGTTTCATCCATGCTTTAAGATGTTCATGCATTAGCTGAAGATATGGTTATGTGTCAGATAGCAGAGTGATGAATGCTTCTTGGCAGAAGAGGGTGAAATAAGCTCTCATGCATCTTGGTGTAGTTGCTTATGAATGGCCCAGCTGAGTGGCGCATAGGGCTGGCGCGCGGCGAGTTACAAAATCTGTCGTGCGCACGACCTCGCGAAATTCCCCTGAAAAGCGTCGCGCGCCAAGGGGGTCCACGTCATTTTGACGTCACACAATGGCGCGCGACGGTGTAAATTCAGTTTAAGGATTGTGTTTTTTCTCCAAGTCCACAAGCCCATAGTGCAGTAATCATACATATATTACTACTAAACAATAGAGATGCCCCGACAAAATTAGTTAAAGAGAGTAACTCAAGTTTAATGCATGTACAGACAGCGCTGGGAACGCTCCCCAAAACACAGATAGAGACAGGTATTTATTTGCACACAAACAACCCCCCATGAACATACAAAAAACCCATTAACACTTGATTACTGATTGCCGCTGCCTGTGTGTTTTCCTGTTGCTATGTGCGTGTTTTCCTGGTGACCTTTTGGGGCACAGAAAGACCGTTCTCATGCCATGCGCTGATGCATGACTAGGGGTGCCCATGGGATAAACAAAAAGCATCTGGTTCAACACAAGGCACAAAAAGAAAGGTGTTTATGCAATCATTCCGAAGCATGGTTTGTTAATTATCATGTCACAACTTAAGGCAGTACTGGCAGACTTAAATTGTGACCGGTAAAACATTTAAGTTTCAAGTGGTTAATTAAGCATTCCCGAAATTTTTCTCACAGTAGCTCAAGAAGTGGAAGCTTTAGCATTAGTTCTTCCAGGGAGATTCAGATGTTTCGTCATTCATCGCATGACCAATCATGTTCGCTCTCCTGTATTTATAGACCAGTCCTTCCTACTTGCTGTTGCTGCTCTAGACGCCATTTTTCCAAAATCCCACCTCCCTCCCTACAGATGTTCATACACGGTCCTCTGGTAGAGAGTATACCGGCCAATAAGCGAAGCTGATTAGACGAGCTGTCCAATCGTTTCAAACCAGAAGTGAATTCCCTCCCCCCCGCAGTATAATCGCGTCAGGTTAAAGAACCTCCAGACCTTGAAATACAGATGAACAGCAATAAGCTCGTTCGTGTTCAGAGTCGGTACAGCTAGAGGCTGTAGCCAGAACCAGCGAGATCTACGGAAATACGTCGGTGGGAGTGGAAAAGCATGGGGGACAAGGTGGACAACACAGCTGCAGCTGGCTGAAGCCATACAACACGTGAACATGGACGTGATATATATCGCGGAAGTTTGTTTGCACTGAAAACAGCTTGAATCCCCTCATTTCACCATTAAAATGAACGTGATAACTGGCGAAATAAATCATATAATGTTGCTCAATAAATTATTGTTGCAATGCAAGAGGAACAGAGTTGTGTTTGAAGGTGTTTTGTTAAAAATAGTAATGTGGTATGAAATGCTTATTTGAGATGGCAAACCAAGCCATGCTGGAGAGCAATAAGGCTATTTCATTGGGCAAAACTTGCATACTGCTTAGCAGAAGCTCATTCAAATAAGCCCATTTTCAGTGAGTACAACGTGGTTGGTGTCATATTTGTCATGAGGAGTTTCAAACCAATCGGAATAATGAGTTACGTCATGGGGGTGGGATGCATCCTCTTGCAGCCGAGAAAAAGGAGATGCGGGTTTCGGCTGCAGCCGCCTTGTTACCGCGAGTTTTGAGTGACGTGCTGTGGGCGTATTTTGGTGACGCATTCACAAGCTTGGTGAAGTCAGCCGGAAGTCGGACACCGCGTCTAACCACAATGCATCGCTTGGCTGCAGCCGGCTGAAGGCGGCTGTAGGCGGCTTTACATCTCAAACACGCCTAGTATTATGGTCGGGCTATGTCAGGCTACTCCCTCCCCACCACCGCCTGGGTCCCTGTCCTTCTGTCCAGGGGGTAGGCTCCGCCCTTGCCAGTTTGATCTGCCGGGCCTACGCCAAAGACTTTACTATTTTATTCATTGCATTCTGTAAACACATTAAATATTTGTTTCATTCATTCATTCCTCTGAACCTTTCTGGAAGAACTAAACCATCTAGGAGTCTCAGATTCTGCATGCTGGTGTATAAATAGAAATAGTATGAAGCAAAATCGTCATCTTGGGTCTCGATCGACACCTTCCTCCCCCTGTAAAACTGGCTGTTACTTTATGGTTTCTGTGTTATTATTGTTACTGTATTGGTCTTACATATAAATGTAGTTTTCCAGAGTAGCTCCTGGGTAACATAGGAAGACCTAGTGATATTTACAGAATTATTTGAGACATACTGTACTGTGTGGGTTGGATTGACATGACATTAATGACGACACAGACACAGACACAGACACACACACACACACACACACACACACAGAGATATCACAGTCAGCAGCGCAATATGTGATCACCTAACAAACAGAAGAGAGACACAACTCCTGCTCCTTTAGTAAAGCCCTACACTGTTTGTGTGTGTGTGTGTGTGCATGTGATATACAGCCCTACACTGTGTGTGTGTGTGTGTGTGCGCGCATGTGATATACAGTACAGTCCATCAGTATGTAATAAACACCCCCACCCCCTAATAAACAGTGTGTGTGTGTGTGTGCACGCGCATGTGTGTGTGTGTGTGTGTGTGTAATTAGCAGTTCCTCAGTGCATGTGTGCGTGTCACACTGGCCGATATGAAACCTTGTGACTACTGGTTCACCATTTTAAAAGCTGGGATGAAGATTTAACAAATTAAGTGTGTGTGTGTGTGTGTGTGTGTGTATGTGTGTGGTGTAACTACTAATTCACCATTTAAACAGCTGGGATGAAGATTTAACAAATTAAGTGTGTGTGTGTGTGTGTGTGTGTGTGTGTGTGTGTGTGTGGTGTAACTAAGAGAGAGAGAATGAGAGGATGACTGGAACAACAGAGAAAGAGAAAGAGAGAGATGAAAGGGAGATGACGGTACCGTAATTTCCCGTTCATAAACCGCGGTTAAAACATGCATTTTGCAAAATATAAGCAGCTCTGAGGTTAATATTCCGGAGTGGCTTATTTGAGGGACTTTTGTCATTGTACCCACTGATCAATCAGTATTTTCTACCTGGGTAACCTAAACTATGTAAAATCTCCCCTCTGTCCACAAGGTAGCGCACCACCAAAGTCCTAACACTAGGTCAGATTCGTCTCTAAACAAGTAGGCTATGTTCGTCAATTTTGAGTGCAAATAGGAACATGCTAATAAAACAAAAACAAGCCAATTTGGTCTTACTCTTGTTTCTTGATGAAGCAAGACTGTGCTAGCGAATTTGCTTATCTAGGTCAATTGGCAAACATGTTACGTGTCCATTCAATGCATTACCCGTATTAATTGATTTGTCTATTAACTGTGTGATGCTATGTTATGCATTGCAACACGCAGCTAGCATGCTGTAAGCTGGCTAGAAACTACATCTTAGAACAGGTTCACACTTCTGAGTTCATGTCGGCTAGTCATGCGTGTCTGGTTCATTCATATTCACCGATATTCAGATCTTCTTAGTGTCAATAATGTGAAAAGACTATTCAGCCTGTGTGGGCTTCTGGTGTCTTTCTGATACAAAGCTCTGAGTTGAACTAGGCAGCGGAGGCGGAGCTCACCTGAAGTGACGCGGGCTAACGTGACATGAACCAGGTTTGAAGAACTCAACATTTTTAAGTGTGGTTAATACACGAGTGTTAATATACAATTTTACTTTTTGAATTTGCATAAAAAATGGTTGTGCGGTCTATCTACGATGCATCCAATGTACGGGAAATTATGGTAATAGACTGACAAAGAAGCAAGAGAGAAGAGTGGAGAGGAGAGAATATATGGCAGTCATCAGTGTTGGGTGTTTAACAGTAATGAATGAGATTCAGCATTTACATATAAACTCACATTAGTTTCTCCAGTTTACAGTGTGGGTCCTTCACTAGAGCAGAGAGCTCAGCAACACCTGATGGACTCAAGTCATTGTCACTCAGTTGCAGCAGTCTGAGACTTGAGGAGTGTGAGGTCAGAGCAGAGGCCAGATAGGAACAGCTCTTCACTGACAGACTACAGTCATCCAGCCTGGAGACACATCATGATATATCTGATTATTACTCCCCAATCATCATTTACTCATACACAACACACACAACACACACACACACTCACACCTGATTCCTCCTTACACTGCCACTCTACACACACACACACACACACACACACACACACACACACACACACACACTCATAATCCCCTCATGCACATATACAGCAAAGTCTCTGTCTCTCACAGCCACACACACACACACACACACACACACACACACACAAAATGACAAAAATATGTGAAGTGATGCTGACTGTAGTTTCTCCAGTTTGCAGTTTGGATGAGAAAGAGCAGAAGATAAAAGTTCCACTCCTGAGTCGTGCAGGTCATTGTTACTCAGCTGCAGCAGTCTGAGACTTGAGGAGTGTGAGGTCAGAGCAGAGGCCAGATAGGAACAGCTCTTCTCAGTCAGACTACAGCCAGACAGCCTGGAGACACATCATGATACATCTGATTATTACTCGCCAATCATATACTCATATACAACACGCATGCCTGCGCACACATACACACACACACACACACACACACACATATACACACAACTGAAATCCCCTTACACTGCACAAAACACACCTTTTCTTCCCTCCTGAACCCCTGTGTGTTGTGTGTGTGTGTGTGTGTGTGTGTGTGTGTGTGTGTGTGTGTGTGTGTGTGTCCAGCAGCCAAGTGAAAGTGCAGCTTGAAAGACTTTGCCAGAACACACACACAAACAACCGTAAACACACGTTTTCAGATGTCTCAATATACCTCTATTTCAACCATGCGCACACACACAGACCCACACACACAGACACACACCTCATGCACCAACACATCTGTGTCTGTCTGTCACAGCCATGTCAAAATTAATTTGGACAGATTATTGCTGAAACAAACTAACACAAAAGTGAAGCTTGTGAAGTGAGGCTTACTGTAGTTCCTCCTGTTTGTCGTTTGGATGAGCACCATACTCTGTGGTTGCCTCACACACACACACACACACACACACACACACACACACACACAAACAAACAAACAAACAATGTGATGTGATGCTTACTGTAGTTTCTCCAGTTTGCAGTTTGGATGAGAAAGAGCAGAAGATAAAAGTTCCACTCCTGAGTTGTACAGTTTATTGTTACTCAGCTGCAGCAGTCTGAGACTTGAGGAGTGTGAGGTCAGAGCAGAGGCCAGGTAGGAACAGCTCTTCTCTGTCACACTACAGTCCTCCAGCCTGGAGACACATCATGATACATCTGATTATTACACCCCAATCATATACTCATACAATCCTCACATACACACAGACACACACACACACATTTGTGGGTGTGAGAGATGTGATGCTCTGGCTTTGCTGTGCTTTGCAGTGTTTCCCACAGATTAGGTAGCAATTTGTGGTGGTCCACTGTGCAGATGAGGGTGGTGACCAGGGGGGAGGTGGCGTCACCCGGGCGATCAACGTCAGGGTGGGAGATGGCCAGGGGGGAGGGGATGTTGCCCGATGGGGCACAAATTTAATTTGGCGACAGCCTTACTTTACTTTATTTACTAAACAAATAAATAAAGTAGATAACGTTTAAAGGCTACAATCACAGTGCAATTAAGTGCAATTAGATATTTCTGGAATTGAGTAGCCTATTATTTCATCAATTAATCAAGTAATGGGATAAAACTTAATTTTGAGGTTTTAAACAGCAATATCAATGAAATCCCTGTTAAAATGACCAAGCCTATGGCTATTATACTTCATCAAAAAAAATTTTTATCCCAACTGTTCAATGTAAAAAAGAAACCTTTACCCAAGGTTATTGGCTTCTAAAGTCATTAAGTGCATGTGTCATCTGACATTGTACCAATTACTTGCAGAACAGCCACACTCATGGCACAATCATAAATTGCTGTGAAACAGGTCACATGAATTAAATTCAACTTGACGAATAAATGTTATTTGCCATTCGTTTAAGGTTTACAGAAAGTATAGAGGACTGTAGGCCTATCTCCTGCACCAAATCAATAAGGAACATATGTGCACGATGTGGAGACCGGCAGTGAGGGAGCTGCGTCTGTGTGCGCAACAGAAGGGAGACAGGAAGAGAGCGCAGGTAGTGGACGGCCCATTTGCGCGTGCTTTCCAATTCTATGGTTAATCATTATAAGCATAGGCAAGAAATTATTGCAAATACCGTAAGTAGCGCTTGTGTATATTGATCGTAAATCAACTAGCGTTGACAGCTAACTTTGACGCTTTGGTGACTTTAGTGAACTGCTATTGACGTGCAGGTTTTTTTCTGTAAAGATGAGCATTGACAATTTTGGAAAGCCACGTCCACAGGCTACACATATTCTCTTGATTAAACGTTAAAACACAGCCCTAGGTGTTCTACCCACGATCATTGTATGTATTCCAGTTGTCGGTGAATTAGCCTCTTCCTTTAAACTAATAATGTTTGCGTAGCAAAAGGTAACATTGCCGATGGAGCAGTATATGTAACTTTCAGATGACGCTATTTGGCCTCATCGGCAGTGATAATGATGCGACCGGCCTTTTTATCTAGGTCAATTAGCAAATGGCACTCCCAGTAGGCTATTACAAAAGAGGGATAACAATCAAACTGCAACACAATACTAGTAAGTTGCTTTGGATAAAAGCGACTGCTAAATGCATAAATGTAAATGTAAATGTAAAAAAAAATCTGGGGGACGTAGGCAAGGCGGCGGGCAGTTTTTGACAAAGCGCCTTAGCTTTAAAGCGCTGTGGGAAACTCTTGTGCGCGCGTGTGGGAACGAGAAGAAAGGGCACTATGAAAGAATGGAACGATACAGGTGTGAGGGGAAATGGAACGATACGCAACTGATTTTTTTTTTATTATTCGCGAGTCTTTTTTTTTTTTTTTTTTTTTTCTAGACGTGAGTCTTATTATGTGGCGATAGGATTCCATTCTGTGGCGGCCCGCCACACAAATGTCTATGTATGGGAAACACTGCTTTGCCTCTTCCCCTCACTGCCAGAGGGGAGCTCTTGAGCACCATACAGTATGTATACTCTGCAGTTGCCTTGTGGTAACACACACACACACACACACACACACACACGCACGCACGCACGCTCACACACACACACACACACACACACACCTGTTTGCTTCCTGATAACATGAAGTGATGCTTACTGTAGTTTCTCCAGTTTGCAGTTTGGATGAGAAAGAGCAGAAGATAAAAGTTCCACTCCTGAGTCCTGCAGGTCATAATTGTAACTCAGCTGCATCAGTCTGAGACTTGAGGAGTGTGAGGTCAGAGCAGAGGCCAGATAGGAACAGCTCTTCTCTGTCAGATTACAGTACTGCAGCCTGGAGACACATCATGATACATCTGATTATTACTCCCCAATCATTTACTCATTCACAACACACACACACATACACACTCACACACACATACACACACACACACACACACACACACACACACACACATACACAAACACACACACACATATACACACACACAAAATGGGATCCTGTTTTGTGAGGGTAAGTGATGTGACGCTTTGGCCTCTTCCTCTCTCTGCCAGAGGGGAGCTCTTGATCATCATACTCTGTAGTTGCCTTGTGGTAACTACACACACACACACACACACACACACACACACAAAAACATAAACACAAACAAACAAATGCAAACACACACATACACACACACAGACAGACAAACAAATACACACACACACACACACACACACAGTTGTCCTGTGCTAACATGCCTGTTTGCTTCCTGACCTACAGGAGTAGCTGAAGAGTCATCTGCCAAAGAGGGACATTATGGGCATGACATACACACACACACACACACACACACACACACACACACACACACACACACACACAAGCACACACAAAAAGACAAAAACACACACACACACACACACACACACACACACAAGTACAAACAAAAAGACAAAAACACACACACACACACACACACACACACACACACACACACACACACACACACACACACACACACACACACACACACACAACATGAAGTGATGCTTACTGTAGTTTCTCCAGTTTGCAGTTTGGATGAGAAAGAGCAGAAGATAAAAGTTCCACTCCTGAGTCGTGCAGTTTATTGTAACTCAGCTGCAGCAGTCTGAGACTTGAGGAGTGTGAGGTCAGAGCAGAGGCCAGATAGGAACAGCTCTTCTCTGTCAGACTACAATACTCCTGCCTGGAGACACATCATGATACATCTGATTATTACTCCAAAATCATACACTTATACACACAAAACACACACACACACACACACACACACACACACACACACACACACACACACACACACACACAGACACACACACACACACACACACACCTGAATTCTCCCCGCACTGCCTCACTCACCCTCCATCTCTCCCCTCCTAAATCCCTGATGTGTGTGTCCAGTATCCAAATGAAGCTTGAAAGACTGCCAGAAACACAAGCACACACACACACACACACACACACACACACGCACGCACACACAATGTGATACTTACTGTAGTTTCTCCAGTTTGCAGTTTGGATGAGAAAGAGCAGAAGATAAAAGTTCTACTCCTGAGTCATGCAGGACATTGTTGTAACTCAGCTGCAGCAGTCTGAGACTTGAGGAGTGTGAGGTCAGAGCAGAGGCCAGATAGGAACAGCTCTTCTCTGTCAGTCTACAGCTATCCAGCCTGGAGACACATCATGATACATCTGATTATTACTCCCCAATCATATACTCATACACAACACACACACACACACACACACATACACACACACACACACACAATAACACACAAGAAGATATGACTCGATAAAAACATTTCACTTTGATTTGGTGTCTGTTTGCATTCAGTAGCCTAAACTAAACTTGATGAGCCAACATGTTT
This sequence comes from Sardinella longiceps, assembly GCA_027497455.2. Lineage (NCBI taxonomy): Eukaryota > Metazoa > Chordata > Actinopteri > Clupeiformes > Clupeidae > Sardinella > Sardinella longiceps. The sequence continues at coordinate 35,668,414 of JAODXP020000021.1, read as the reverse complement.
CTAACATGCCAACATGCCATACCTGAAAAAAAGAGATGAATTAGAATGAACACTTTAGTCTCAACTACAAAGTGATACATTTCAAATTGCCTCATTCTTGCTGTCCCTTATTTGCTCCCTAAACAAATTTAACATTTAATATCAGAAATAACAAACTGAGAAACTAAATGGGGCCATATTTAGAATATATTATGCTGCAAAAACCTAATGCTGCTTACTCCACATCTGCTATCCTGTAAACTATCTCTCTCTCTTTTCTTCTCTCCCTCTCCTCACTCATAGACTGGCCTAACTCTTTTGTTTCTTCTGCCCTTACATACCACAATCATCCCGGCTGAGTGTTGAGTCTCCTGTCTGCCCCTTACCTCCCTGCCATCAACCCCCACCTGCCCTTCAATGGATGCCAACCAACCCCACTGGAGGCCCATACCAGGATCGGCCTTCCTTCCTCCCAGAGGCCCTAGAATGGACCCGGCTTTGTTGGCCTCCCTGATGATCACTACTTAAATGATGATAGATGAACTCTACTCCCTACTACTGACTCTATCCTCTCAATAATACATTTGATTAGCAGTCCTACAAACTATATTGTATTGTACTGTACTGTATTGATTTGAATTAAAGGCAATTAAGTGACCAGGCTGAGATGGCTTCACTGTATTCCTCTTTTAATTTTAGTGTTAATAAAACCTAATTATATCCCTGATTTTTCACTGCATTGTCCACTTTCTCTCTCTCTCTCTCTCTCTTTCTCTCTCTCTCTCTCCATGTACACACATACACATACTGTGCTTTACTTACTCAGCTGATGTGGATGTAGAGATGACTGGTACCAGTTTCTTAAGAACTTCATCTGAACTGAGGACTTCAGTCTGATCTTCCTCTGGTGTCTTGATGTATTTCTGCAGGTCAAAATCATCCAGTTGCTCTTCTGACATCTTAAACTGAAACCTCACAATCTTCCACTGTCCAGGTAAAAGCATGTCTACAGACACAGTGCCTGAGCTCTTGTCAATGACTTCCACTACAGCATGGTGATTCAGCTCATTCAGACAGTACAACAGGTTGGCCATTCTCTTATGACTGCTATCAAAAATATTTATTTTCACCAACGAGGTATCCTGTCTGACCTTCTGTTTGATATACTGGACTGTTTGCTCTGAGCTCTGTGATTGGCTCTTTGTTTGTGGCAGTAGGTGCTTTAAGAGATTCTGACTGGTCTCTAGAGAGAGGCCAAGAAGGAAGCGGAGGAAAAGGTCCAGGTGTCCATTCTCAGTCTGTAAGGCCAGATCCACTGCAGTCTTGTGCAGGTCATAAAGTGTTGCAACTCTGAACAGAGGGGAGAGCTGAGAGGTTTGCTGTTGGTCAGGCATGTTTCTCTCACCATAGCTGAAGCAGAGGAGCACATGTAATGCTGCCAGAAACTCCTGGATGCTCAGATGTACAAAGCTGAACACTCTCCCATGGCACAGCCTAGACTCCTCTCTGAAGACCTGAGTACACAGTCCTGAGTACACAGATGCTTCTGTGACATCAATGCCACATTCTCTCAGGTCTTCCTCATAGAAGATCAGATTGCCCTTCTCAAGATGTTGGAAAGCCAGTCTCCCCAGTTTGTAAATAATCTCATCTGACTCTTTTCTCTCTGTGTACTTTTCATTTGTTATAGTTGTTTGAATATTCAAGAAATTTATGTACATTTGAGTGAGAGTTCTTGGTATCTCTACTTTCTCTGATTTATGTGATGTTCCGTCTACAACAGTGGCTGTAATCCAGCAGAAGACTGGAATATGACACATGATGAAGAGGCTCCTGGATGACTTCAGGTGTGTGATGGTTCTACTGGTCAGGTTCTCATCACTGATTCTCTTCCTGAAGTACTCCTCCTTCTGAGCGTCATTAAATCCCCTTATCTCTGTCACCTGGTCCACACACTCAGGAGGAATCTGATTGGCTGCTGCTGGTCGGGTGGTGATCCAGAGGAGAGCAGAGGGAAGCAGATCCCCCTTGATGAGGTTTGTCAACAGTACGCCCACTGAGGCTGGCTTTGTCACATCACAGCACCTTTGGCTGGAGTTGAAATCTAGAGTAAATCGACACTCATCCAGACCATCAAAGATAAACAAGATTATGTGCTTTGAATGTGTAAGAATTTTTGGATCTTTTACTTCTGAGTAAAAATATTGAATAAGCCCAACCAGACTGAGTTTCTTTTCCTTCATCAGGTTCAGCTCTCGGAAAGGAAGAGGAAATATGAGGTAGATGTCCTGATTGGTTTTTCCTTCTGCCCAGTCCAGGATGAACTTTTGCACAGACACAGTTTTTCCAATGCCAGCCACTCCCTTAGTCAGCACTGTTCTGATGGGTTTGTATGAGTGGGATAATTTAAAGATGTCACTACATTTGATTGCTCTTCCTTCTGCTGTTCTCCAGGATGCTCTCTCTATCTGTCTGACCTCATGTTCTTCATTCACCCCTCTACCTCCTCCTTTTCCCTCTGTGATGTAGAGCTCTGTGTAGATCTCATGGAGGAGTCTGGTTTCTCCCTCATTTGGTATTCCCTCAGCCAGATGCTGGAACTTTATCTTCAGGGTGGATCTGAGTTTGTCATGGATCTCTGCCTCCTCTGATGGCCATCTGTGACAGAACCACACAACACACACCACGAAACCAGGCATAAGTCTCTGGATATCAAAAATTAGTTATCTATGTAGCTTGATAGAGCAGAAACAGAGGTTTATCAGGGTGAATAAATTATGTTTCTATCACAAGCAGAACCAGAGTTATGGCAAATTTACTCTCAGCGTTTGGACACATTTCGCAATATGCCTTTTCAAGAAATCGTCGAAAATGTCTTTGATCAGTGAACCCGGAACTTATGATTACCCTTAATTAATTAACTTAATAAACATCTTTATTGACCGAATT
>JAODXP020000021.1:35532342-35665386 GCA_027497455.2 Sardinella longiceps | reverse complement strand
CATTGAAATGCATTACGTAACGCAAAGATGCATGGCGGAGTAGAGAAACTCTAAGAAGTCTAACGGTGAAACTGGCCAATCGTAATGCTGAACGCTGTATGACTGATGGTTAGCTTTTTTGTTTACTACCTCCGTCACTATCGTGATAGCCATGCCGCGATTGTCAGCACAGGCGCAGTAGGCAAATTGCTGTTTTAAATTACGTCTTTTTAAGCTTTATGTTAGCATTTCTCCGGTAAATGTTGACATTGTTCAACTCAGATTTAAACGAGGATTCACACCATATACTTATTAAGTCCATACGACCAGCCAATCTGGATTTATGAATATCTCCCCATTCATTTTGAAGGGTCTGGTCTTGTTAAGCCCAAATAGCTGCCCCAAGGCATATCCACATCCGAGTGATGTGACTTGCCTTAGAAGGACTTTGGCAACGACTTTGGTTAACATCTACTAGCTAGTTAATTTCTTGGGAAACAAGCCTCAAGACTAGCTAAAACCTAGCTAAAAGCTAAACTAAAGGTGTATTTGAATGTGTTTTCAGTGCCTCTTCTGCTACAAGAACAGATGATGGTGAGTTTTTCAGTATATTCCTCACAATATTAAAACTGTTGTCTAACCAAATGTGTAACCTAGATTAAAAAGAGAGAGGTTGAAAAATAGAAAAAATTGAGCCACCATAGCATCCCTCCAAGTGGACTTAAGTCCTTTTTCTTCTAACAGAGTCTGCCACCCGGCAGCGTGTGAGTGAAGAACTTAAGACTGTTTTGAAGAATAAATACAGCAGTATCCTTGAAGGCCCTGAGGAGACTAAAGTGCAGCTAGATGAGATCTACACAGAGCTCCATGTCATTGAGGGAGTTAGTGAAGAGGTCAACACTCAGCATGAAGTTCAACAGATTCAGATGCAGTCCAGACGGCAGAAAAATAAAAACATTACAATCCGCTGTAATGATATTATGAAATCAAAAGAGAGACTAGTGATGACCATTGGTATTGCTGGCATTGGGAAATCAGTGTCTGTACAGAAGTTCTGTCTGGACTGGGAAGAAGGAAGAGACAATCAGGACATAGATTTTATCTTTGTCCTTCCATTCAGAGAGCTAAACTTACTTGGATCAGACCAGTACAGTCTCCTTACACTTTTACTATCTCTGTACACTGATGTGATGGGGCTGACTGATGTGACTATATACAGTAAAGCAAAGATTTTGTTCATCTTTGATGGCCTGGATGAAAGCAAACTACATTTAGACTTTAAATCAAAACAAAGAATCTGTGATTTGACACAGACAACATCTGTGGGTCTCCTGCTCACAAACCTGATCAAAGGACATCTACTCAAGTCCTCTCAAATCTGGATCACATCACGACCTGCAGCAACCACTCAGATCCCCTCTCGTTACATAGACAAGTGGACTGAAATACGTGGATTTAATGACGACCAAAAGGATGAATACTTGAGAAAAAGAATAGACAGTGCCAATAGTCACGAGATCATTTTAAAAATCAAGGCAAGGAGGAGCCTGTACATCATGTGTCACATACCAGTCTTTTGTTGGATCCTTGCCTGTGTGGTTCAGGATATGCCAATTCCTGATTGCAATTCAGACATTCCGACAACAATGACTGAACTTTTCATCCAGTTCTTACTAATACAGATGAATAGGAAAAACCAGAGGTGTTTAGGGGAAAGTGAAACAAACAGAATTCAACTCTTGAGGAGACACAAAGAACACATACTTAAATTATCTGAATTAGCATTTAAACAACTGGAAAAGAAAAATGTAATGTTTAGTGAGGCTGATCTGAGAGAATGTGGTTTTGGTGAAATGAAGGAATACTCAGAGATGTACACGGAGATCTTCAAAAAGACCACACCTTCTTTAAAAGGTCGTTCTACTGCTTTGTTCACCTAAGCATTCAGGAGTTTCTTGCAGCTCTCCATGTGTTTTACACATTTGTGAGCAGGAAGTCACTGGAGACTCAGGACGCAGCCAGTTCCCAACCAAAGATCACTAAAAAGAGTCCAAGCAAACTCAGATCATTCTTCAAGTCAGTCTTTAAGCCTTGTGGGACGTCTCCAGGTCGTACATACCACACTGAAGACCCTCAAAAAGACAGAACCCACCAGATAGTAGAGGATGCCCTAATGGAGACAGCATCATTGCATGTTCTGTTAAATGCAGAAGAGCATGGAGACGAGATGCCATTGCATGTCTTGTTAAATCAAGTTGTGAATATATCCTTAAAGTTCAAGAATGGCCACTTTGATCTTTTTCTGCGCTTTCTTTTGGGAATTTCACTGGAGTCCAATCAGGGACTTCTGGAGGGCCTGTTACCCATAGATGACAGATCATCAAGTGTCAAAAAGACCTCTGAGCACATCAAGAAGATTCTTAGAAAGGACAGCACTGAGAGGTGCCAGAATCTGCTACTCTGTTTGCTTGAAATGAAGGACAGCTCACTTCATGAAGAAATAGAAAGCCAGGTGAAATCTGGAAAAGAACTCACAGCAGCCCAATGTTCAGTACATGCATACATACTTCTGATGTCAGAGAAAGTACTGGATAAGTTCAATCTGAGCATGTACAACACAAACCAGGAGGGTCGTGACAGATTGCTCATTGCAATGAGGGGCTGCAGAATGGCGAGGTAAGTTAGTCTCATTGTGTTAATAATATACATTATGCGTAGTACAGTATGTGGAATGATGTGTGCTGTGAGGTTGAAGGACTCTCTATGGGGTTAAAGGAGAAATTCGGTGTGACAAGGACCCAAAGTATATTGTAGCATCATAAAAAGTTGGAAGACTTGCTGGGAGCAGAATTTTGATACATTCATGCAGGCCAGAGAAAACCACCTGCCAATTGTAGCTTCAGCGGCACCAGCTAGGTGTTAGTAGCCAACTTACTCTTTTATACCATAGAAAGGCTCAAAATAGCCCCACACTTTGTTTATACTATAATGATAGTTTCAACATTTAAATCTAAGCATTGAAAACTTCGTAATTGTACAGATAGCTACTTAGCTCCTAGCTGGGTGCCCCTGGAAGCTACAACTAGCAAGTGGTTTTCTCTAGCCTGCAAGAACGTCTCAGAATTCTGCTCCCTGGCAAACGTTCCAACTTTTAATGATGTTGCAATATACTTTGGGTCCTTATAACACCGTTTTTCTCCTTTAAGAATTATGTAAAACCTGCATTTGGTTTAGTAATGTACCTTTATACAATATAAATTTGAAATCACACACAACAGACACACACAAACACTATACATACATACATAGGCTACATACATACATACAGTACATACATACTTTATACATAGCGGTGTTGCATGTGGTTCAAAGTCTGAATATAAGAAGTGACAATAAACTGTGGTAAAATACCACACCCATACAAACAGTAACCCCTCTACTGTCTACTGAGGTGTCGTCTGACTAGCTCCTGTCTGGTTCTCTTGTGCCTGTCCTCTGACTCCAGGCTGGATGGCTGTGGTCTCAGCATAGATTCCTTTGGGATTCTATCATCAGTTCTCAAGTCAGAAAGCTCACAGCTGAGAGAATTGGACCTGAGTTCTAATCGCCTGGAGGATTCTGGAGTGTGGCAGGATTCTGGAGTGGAGCTGTTGTCTGCTGGACTGAAACCCACTAACTGCAGACTGGAGACACTGAGGTTAGTCAAGGGAGCTTTCTCCCCATCCATGTGAAAATATTCTGTGTAGAGGTCGGCTGTTATTGGGTCATGTTTCACTTCTCAGATCACATTAGTAACGGCCTCCATCATACCGGCTTCTGCCAATATTTGTTCAATTGCACCCTCTTGTGTTGAGAGTATAGCCTGCCGCTCATTCCTGGCTCAGTCAATATGGCCCCCTAATCATCCCCCACTGTAATCTGCCCATTCAATAATTCCCTCACTCTCCACCTCAAGCTAGTGTGTGGTTAGCGCTCTGGCATATCATGGCTGCCATGCATCACCCAGGTGGGTGACACATTGGTGGTGGTTAGTGAGGTCCCCTTCCACTGTACCTAAGTGCTTTGGGTGTAGCGCTAGTGAAATGTAACTTAGGTGTTGTTGTTGTTGTTGTTGTTGTTGTTGTTGCATGAGAGTGAAATGTATTGCCTTGTATTAAACCTCTGGGTTTTTATTACCTCCGCCAAGGAGGTTATGTTTTCGCCAGGGTGTGTGTGTCTGTGTGTCTGTGTACAACATAACTCGAAAACTACAGCACGGATTTGAATGAAGTTTTCAGACAATGTGTGTCTTGGAAAAAGTAAGAACTGATTCAATTTTAGAGGCAATCGGTGATCCACCTTCTGGAATTGATATTGTGTCAGGGTGGAGTCGTGGGTGGATTAAAACAAACAAAAATAAAACAGAATAAGTATTTCAATATTGCTGAATGGGAATAGTTATTTTTTTAACCAGAAATGAGCACGTCTGTTTGGTTGATGCGTGTAGGTTGAAATAAAACCAACACAATGTGACCTTTTGTCTTGTTTTTTAATAGAAAAAAATATATCCCTGATGCCCAGAAATACTAAATTCACAGAAATAAGCATTTATTTATAATAATATATATTATTTATTATGCAACATTTCTCTGAGGTCAGATGCAGTTTAAGCACATTGTAAAGAGAGACTTCACTAACAATGTGCTTTAGACTAAAATCGCCAGGCAACTTAAGCAGGCGCGTAACTACCGCAGGTTCAGCGGGTGCAGTTGCACTGGGGCCCGTGGCCTTGCAGGGCCCGTCCGTCGCCACCTCTGAAGAGATCAGTAACGTTTCTATCTAAAGACTTCAGACACGTACGGGCCCCTTGAAAGAAGCAGTGAACCCCTCTATGTAACAGCGTTCGCCTGAACATAAATTACTTGCATATAAACAATGTCGAAGAGAAACATGCGGTCGTCTAACTATAAAACCCAAATGACCGCTAGGATTATATAGGCGTAATTTACCCTGAATCTCACTTCATGGTGACACCTGAAATATTGTCCAACTTAATAGGGCAATGTAAACTATAGGCAAATGTGTATAAATTATTATCAACATATAGAGATAATAATCAGCGAAGTGAACAACAACGTGTATTTTGGTAGTCTAATTTGCTTTAGGCTACTAGGGATTGTGGGATAGCCTGCGATAGCCTAATGAACCTGCGCATTAGGCTACGTGCAGAGTTGATAGCTATGAGTCGAAATATTTAAGGGGTTTTCAGAAAAAATCTGATCCCAACATGTATAGCAGGATATCTGTAACGTAGAATATTATTTGAGGTGGCATCTCTCGTTTAAATGAAGGCCAGTTTCAGTCACTAAAAATGGCTGGGCTACTTTTGAAAAGTTTACTATTTGCAGCAGTAAGACGGTAACGTTGGTGAAGGTTTTTTTTTTTTCTAATATGGATGAGTGGAGAGTTTTCATACGTGGAAAAGAAGAATCGAGATAGAGACAATTTTACTTAAAATCAGACGAGGACTGCTCAAAAGTAAGTTAAGAGTTTTGTGCATGGTGCGCCGTCACCAATGTTTCTCCTCTTTATTTAGGCTAATGAATGAATGGTGCGCTCGCTGTCATCAATTTGTGTCTTTGGTGTGGTAACGTTAACGTTATGATTAGCCTGGGATAGGCCATTAACGTTACTTGTGTTTCATCATCTTCTCTGGCATTCGTGGACATTGTGCTTAGGGGGACCACCTTGATAATCTTGCTTGAGCAGCACGGGGCAAGAGAGACTCAGCACTAACGTTAACATTTGTGCATTTAGCAGAGGCTTTTTATCCAAAGCAAGGGTGAAGTGCAAGAGGGTGATCTTGTGCATAGTTGGCTACATTTTGTCATTTATGTGTACATTGAGTCCGTTTTGACGTTTGATGCAGATGATGAGTAATAGCCTACATGTAAGCTAGAGTTAGGCTAACACCAGAGTCCATTTAGGGATATGTCTCCATAATTTTTTCTTGGGCTAAGGGGGCCCGCAATCCACAGTCGCACCTGGGCCCGTGACAGACTTGTTACGCCACTGAACTTAAACCACAGAAAGTGTTTCATTTTTCATGTAGCAACTCATCTGACAAGGTGTAGCCAAACTACCATGCTGATCTAGTGCTGACACAGACAAATGTTTTACAGTTTTTTCACTATTACAAAACAGTAAGCACAAATCGTCAATTTCAAACTGAGGTGTTGTCTTACTTCCTCTGACTACAGACTGGCTGGCTGTTATCTTAGAAGAGAATCCTGTCAGATTATATCATCCGTTCTACTGTCTGAAAGTTCAAAGTTGAGAGAGTTAGACCTGAGTGCCAATCACCTAAAGGATTCTGGAGTGGAGCTGTTGTCTGCAGGACTGAAAAACACTAATTGCAGACTGGAGACACTGAGGTTAGTCATGGGAAATTAGTTTATTTTATTATATGCTCAACTGAGACATGAGGGGCGTTCCCCAGATTATAATCAGGGTAATTAATACCACAATGACCTGAATTGGATTCAGTACTATCCTGAGAATTTAAACAGCATTTTCTGCACAATTTTGTGATCTGACATAGGTTCACTCTTCTCTTTTACAAACTGTTATTTAGCTAGCATTTCTTGTTTAATTAGAAACAATCTCGTTATCTTTTTGCCAGGCCTAATTTTTTCATGCTGTATCCACGATTTCAGACAAAAGTGAAATGGTTCTGAAACCATGCAGGAACTCATATGGCAACTTTAATCATTTAATGCTATGTGGTCACTTGCAGACTTGCTGCCTGTGACCTCACAAGCCGTGCTTGTCCATATTTGGTCTCTGTGCTTCAGTCAGACGGCTCCCACCTGAAGGAGTTGGATCTAACCAACAATGCCTTGGGAGATTCTGGAGTGAAGGAGCTGTGTGCTGCTGTCGGACTACAGCGCTGTAAACTAGAGAAATTGAGGTCTGTATTCGTGTGTGTGTGTGTGTGTGTGTGTGTGTGTGTGTGTGTACTTGTACTTTATTTGAACTTGTGTAGAACAGTTTTGCAGTGATTTTTAGTTGTGGAATTAGTTTGTCTGTGTGCAAGTGTGGCATGATTTGGGATTTTATGATAAAAGCAACTGACTCATTGATTTGATTCCATAGGGGTGTGTGTGTGTGTGTGTGTAGGCTACTTGTGAGCTGTGTCAGGGACTCTGGAAGTCATTTACAGTTTGGGTCACTGAGTGTCGTCACAGATTGGTGTAGTTAAAAATAAAACGCAGTACAGCACAAAAAAAAAAAAAAAAAAGAATTGCATTTAATTTTATGGTAAAATTAATAAATGAGCTATAGTCCAGTTCATAATGTCATTTTGTCGGATTTTGGGGGGGGATTATGTAAATCATACATTTTTGGAGAGGTAATTACATACTGAGTCAGAAAATCCATGTTTGCATTTCCCCATATGTCTTTGTGAAGGAATATATGGGAATAATGCTAAATTCCCATTGAAATCAATGGGATTGGTTGTGGATTATGAGGGAAAATAGGCAACTACATATTGATCTCTGAAGCATGAAGGGGAGAGTAATTCACCCTACATCCCATATATTTTCTGAAAGCTTACACCCTCAGGATGTGAAATAACATAAGCAACTGCGGTGTCTGCTTACCGATAGTTACGCCACTGTGTGTGCATGTGTTTGTGTGTGTGTGTGTGTGTGTGTGTGCATGTATTTCTTTATAATTAAATGGTGTGTGGTTTCTTGTAGACTTGCTGCCTGTGACATAACAAGCCGTACTTGTGAATCTTTGGCCTCCATGCTTCAGTCAGATGGCTCCCACCTGAAGAAGCTGGATCTGGCTGACAATGACTTGGGAGATTCTGGAGTGGAGCAACTGTGTGCTGCTTTGAGACTTGAGTGCTGTAAACTAGAGAAGTTGAGGTCTGTATTCATGTTACTGGAGGGTGTGTGTGTGTGTGTGTGTGTAGTGAGTCTGTATTCCTCTTGGAGGATTCATATTTATCAGTTCTTTAATTTGCGTTTTTGTGTTTGTTAGGCGAATGCAGACAGAAGGCAATCTTCAAAAATACATTAGCCTTAAAACTTCACAAGCATGAACAGCAGAACAGCAGCTTCACAAGCATGAACAGCAGCTTCTCAGAATCACTGTTATCATCTGTCTGAGCCCTCTGACTCTAGCTCTAGCACCACATGTAGTTTCATAGACAGAAGTAGATTTTTTGGCACAGCTACAGGACACAAAATTAACTCAATGACCAATTCAGTTTAAACAACAATAAGCAACATTTAACACAGTGACCAGCAATCACGCTATTCCCAATAGCAGATTCTGTGCTTCATCAGATCACATCCCAATACACATCATTTCAGATTGCACACACCCCAGCACACACCACACAGAATCATGGTCAATTATGACCCCTTCTTAACTGGTGCTAAACTCCCAGGACAGTAGGCTACCTAAGAATAAATTCTCAAGTAGCAACCATAAATTCTCAAGTAGCGAAACCATAAAAAGGTCAAAGTAGGCCCACACTTTGTTGATGGTATAATGATGATTCCAACATTTAAAACAAGACATTGAAAACTAATTGTAATAATTGTACAGATAGCTATACTACCTAGCTTGATGCACCCAGAAGCTTCAACTTGTAAGTAGTCTGCTCCAGCTTGAACGAATGTTCCCTGGCAAACTGTAAAATAATGTTGCAATTTACTTGCTTGCTTACTCTTTTTAAATTCATATCTGTCTGTATGGTTCAGGCTCTCTGGGTGTCTCATCTCACAGAAAGGTTGTGAGTTTCTATTCTCAGCGCTGACATCAAACCCTGAGTCCCACCTCACTGAACTCGATCTGAGCTACAATCACGCAGGAGCTGCAAGGCAAAAGATGTTGTCTGATGGGAAAATAAATGTCAAGTAAGTGACTTCTGTTTTCAAAGTGACTAACTAACAAACTATTTTGTTTTCAGGTTGAAATATCTTCATACTTGCTGTTTGCCATTTAAGCATCAAGTATCTATTTATTCATCTGTCTCTTGTAGTTTAGTTTAGTTTATTTCTTACAGGAACCATGCGCAAAATGCATTAATCACTTAAAAATGACACATTGCACCACCAGTGTTGGGCAAGTTACTGCAAAACTGAAATGCATTATTATTATTATTTATTACTTGTTACTGACATTTTAAAGTAATCCCTTACATTACAATATTAGTGTTTTGAAAATGTAAGGCGCTACATTTTTACTGTCGCATTACATTTAAGGTACTCTTCCTCTGGTAGCCTATGATCTTCACTAATCGTTATCAATGTTGAGAATGACAAGTGGAGACTGTAAAGTTCTACATTAATTCCGGCACAGCAGACATTTTACCCTTGCTGACCTCTCAGTGATTTTTGGCGAATTTGTATGAAAGAAAAAACACCACTTCATTCCAAGTTAAAAATGCATTGTAACTTACGTTACTGACAATTGTACCAAGTAAAATATTACCATTTTTTTTTTCTGGAATGCCTTACATTACCACGTTACCACAAAAAGCAATGCATTACACTAATAATTAGTTACTTTTGTAACTCGTTACTCCCAACACTGGCACCACTACAGAATATTAAAACATACCATAATTACAGTATGAGAGCACACAAATACATACAGACGCATTGCACAAAAAGATTAATCAAATTAACAAGCACACAGAAAGAACACGGACAGCAAAACTGTATTATCATGCGCACACACACAGAAATGACTAATACATTAGTTCAGTTTTCTTGAATGCAGCAAATTACCGTAGTCTTGTGCAGCCGGCGGCGGTCCGCACCATACACAGGTCTCGAACCTGCCACCCCACAAGCTACAAACTCCCGGCGTGGGAGTGGGAGACACTAACCAACTGAGCTAAAAGCCCGAGCTTCTACCTCAGCTGTTAGAAGCACCCATGGAATTGGGTAATGAGGATTTACACATACTACCGCCGAGGTAGCTGGCCTCCATTACACTTGGGATTTTCTTGAATTCAGAGTACTATCCTTCTTATATCAATAAATGCAATCATTGAGCTGACCTCAACAAATACTTTTGAAATATTTACTTTTGATGAACACCTCTCTTCACACTACCTCTCACACTGCTTTGAGTTTAAGATGATGATGATCTCCCCCTCCCCCCCAACAGTGTTGCTGACAATTCAGAGGTCAGGCTGAAGAAAGGGCTGATGAAATGTAAGATGGATTTATAATAATTCATTAATTCATATACTGTAACTTCAGTGTGTCTGTGTGTAGCTCATTCATGAGTGTGTGTGCCGAAAGTTGCAGTAACATTTTCTTGTTTGGCATTAAATCCTTTGATGCACCATGTGCTGTTAATGATGAATGAATGTTGATTTACAGCCTGTTCTTGCTTACACTCTGTATACAACGGAGTCCTAACTAGAGTGTGCTGCATAAAACGTGGAAGTGTAGATATGTGTGAACAGCCTAACCGAACTAACCCCATGCATCAGTCTTCAGTTCAGGAGAAAGGGCTGAGGTTGTAGATGGCTTCAGTGTAGAGGCCAACAGGGTAGACACAAACATGAGCTCTCAGTCCAACTCCGGCTTTTCGGTCAAAGGATCTCCAACTCCCTTTACTTACAGGCTTATATTCTTTTATGGACAATGAAAGTGAACCCTCTTATCTATAAGGTGTGTCAATGATTTCTGTAGTGTCTAGCTAATGCCATCTAACCCAACACTGTGAATTAAGCCTCCAATCAAATAACATCTTCAGATCACAATTTTAAACCATAGAAAGCCTCAAAGTAGCCCCACACTTAGTTGATAGTATAATGGCAGTTCGAACGAGGCATTGAAAACTTTGTAATTGTGCAGATAGCTACTTACCGTACATGTAAAGTATACAGTGTATGTTATTCCATAATGGTCTGTGCGTGTACATTATACAATGAATGCTGTTCCATAATAATGTGTGTGTGTGCTGTGTGTCCAGATGCTTATTATCTCACACTGGACCGAAACACAGCAAGCAGAACTGTCCTTCTGTCTGAGGGGAGCAGGAAGGTGACACGGGTGGAAGAGAATAAGTCGTATCCCGATCATCCAGACAGATTTGATGATCTCACTCGTCAGGTCCTGAGCAGAGAGGCTCTGAGTAGACGCTGCTACTGGGAGTGGGAATGGAGTGGGCGTGTTGCTGTGGGAGTGGCCTTTAAAAGCCCCAGTCGGAGTGAAAGGATCATACACTCTGCCAAGGCCTGGAGTCTGTGGTGTGGTGATGGTGAATACTCAGCCTGGCACAACAATATTCAAACCCATCTACCCACCCCCTTCAGACATTGGTAAAGCAGGGGTATGTGTGGACCGTAAAGCTGGAACTGTGTCCTTCTACAGTGTGTCCTCTGACACACACACACACATGCACACATTCAACATCCCAGACACTGATGAGCCCCTCTATGCACGGATTGGGGTCAATTACTACACCTACTCCTCAGTGTCCCTGGTCTAGATCACATGACCTCAGATAACCAACGGCAACATACTTCTATTCTTTGGTTCTCAAACTTTTTCAGCACGTCACCCCTATCAACAATTTTTGTATCCACAAAGTACCCCAAATTCTTGCTTGATTGTGCCAGGCCAGGCTATACTTCCACTATTGTTAAGAATTGTAAGGTAACATTTAGAACCATATTTATCTAGCTTGGCACACCCTCCAAGTGACATAACACCTTCGGCGTTGCTGTTGCTGGTCTGGCTGCTGATTGAACAGATTTCTGAGTTCCACAAAAATGTGGAACTCCTCCTCCCTGGTCAGGAACAAATCAACTTAGAGCAACTCCAACGGCTCTCAGTCCTGTTAGCAAGCAGTTCCCTTCGCGTCACATACGTCAGAGGAAAGAGTGGTGTGATTGGTTTTGCTTCGGCACAGCATTTTAGTCTGATGGTCCTAATGTGTAATTTTGGGATGTCTTGTCTGTGTATGAACCTTTTATTTTTTATTTATTTATTTATTTTTTTTCAAAATACTGTGAAGCAGTTTCGTTTTGAATTTGCCATGAAAAATAAAATAAGGTTAAGTTTGTATTTTCCTCTGTTTCCATTGATCAATAAACTTTTCCCATTTGCGTACCTTCCAGCATCTGATGTCTATTATTATCATGCCTGATATCTTAATATCATTTGCACTTTATGTCCTAGTGAGTTGTGATGTCTTAATACAGTAAGAGTAATACATCTTAGTTGTATGTCTAATTTTAACTTTGTTGCACATTTGGAGTTTTGAGAAATGCAAATTCTGTTGCAATGTGCTGTTACAATGATCGATGTGCAGGCCAGTGTTCCGCTTCCAGAAGAGGATGGAAGTGTTGGAGGGCTTGGATATGGACATGAATGGCACCAATAGTGCTAGGCATGTTCCCTAATTGAAAAAAATGTGTGCTTAGTCTGAGTAGTCTCGTCATCCTTGGGAAAGGAAACAAATTCATCGATCAGACTGGCCAGTGCTACGGACACAGCCTTAACCACATTACTTGCAGTTGATTTTCACACTCCCAGCACTTATTACTTAATAGAAAGTCCCACATGCATAAAAGCGCAGAGCGATTAAAGGAAAATACCGGAGTAAGTTTAAGCATAGCCCTGCGGCACGAGCCTTCTAACAGCAATATATTGCACATGAAATAAAAGAATTTCAAACAGCATAGACCTATAACGCGAACGCGAAACACTTTACATTGAGTCAATGTAACCTCAGATCTTACTTTCAGTTTCCAACAGTCAGGTCCCACTGATTCAGTGCAATTTACTTCTGCATATTTAACAAGAAATTAGTCCTGTAAAGAACTTAACGTTGATTACAAATGATAACATTTCTTAACGTGTCTGAAAATGAAAACAAACAAGACAAACAGCCTTACATTTGTTTAAACTCACTCCGGAGCTATCCTTTAAACAATCACATACTGTATAACGCAACATAATAGTATTTACAAACAAAATACATAGCCTATACATGCATGCAAATACAGAAAAAGTGCAAACAAACTGGACAGTAGCATGGAGACCAAGGTTACTAGGCAGAGATTAAAGTGCATGTGCAGTAGCAGGCTACAATAAGTAGATATGGTCAAATGGGGACCTACAAGTGGACATTGCACAGCATAGATAAATATATAAATATATAATAAATATATAAAAACATAGAATAGATACAATGTATATGAGCTCAGTCATTGGTAACACTATTTCCATGCAGTTACCTTCCATTCCAAACGGTGGCAGTATGCTGTTCATATCTAATGTCTGAGCAGTGGATCAGACACGAGGAAATTTTCACAACAAGCTGAAATGAATCTTCCAAGAACAGGTTTTGTTGACAGGTTAAGAATCGTTGTCTTGTAAGGATTGAGAATGTTTTACATTTCAGCACAGGATGTCTCTCAAATGTGTGGAGTACCGAATGTAGCCTCTTCTGTTAGGTGAATGTAGGCTACCCTAGATTATTCCACAACTTCGTGCATCCACCGCTTAGCCTACAGTTAAATTTGCGAGGTCAGGTCACATCACTTCTTCTGTTTATGACTAGGCTACTGTCAATTAGTTTATGGCAATTTGCTTGCTTGCGTGTTTTGCAAGTGACAGTTTTGCTCTCTAAAGAAGGGTGAACATTTGAATGCGATTTCATTCATTGAAGCGATGTGAAAATGGACCAGGGACTGCATTCGGTGTTTAACGTTAACGTTGTTAACACGGACCTGGAGCAAAGAGTTGAAGGCCTAATGAAAGAAGAAGATATAAAAGAAGAAGAACAGCACGATTATATAATTGGATGTCAAAATGACGAAGAAAAGCTCTTGGCGGAACGTTGTAACGTTAAAACCGAAACAGACGTTGCTGAGACCCAGTTCGCGGAGTGCGAGACTGAAATAGTCACAGAGACCGAGATTGGCTCCGATGAGACGATAGTCAAGATTGAGGTGAAGACGGAGGAGGAAGAGGAAGACCAAAGCAATGTCCTGGGTAAGATAACGTTAACGTTTGTCACGAATTACAACTTGCAATAAAGATGGGCTTACTACCATACAGTCATTGTTTAATGTCACTTGCTGAGCTGACTACAAATCCAGGTTGGATTTTTTTCCCAAACCAGTCCAACTTGGTGGTCTAACTTATTTGGTAACATACCGGTATTAACAAAGTGTTCATAATTGGGTACATTCAATGCACATTCAAAGTTTATGTGTCACATGTAGGCCTATGATTACTATGAAGTGATGATATCTGGGACATGTTTTTCATGCCAAAATGCAGAATTCAGAAAGTATTGATTTTAAATACTTATTTTTTTCTTTGAAAGCATTTTGAAATTTACTGCAGATTCTACACTATCACTAACGGGTCTCATGGTAAAGGTGGAGGGTAACTGTTAGCCTAGTAAAAGTGGTGAGCGTAGGCCAGGGGTGTCCAGATTCTTTCCAACCAAATATTACAGATCATCACATTTCCAAAATTGTTTTTCATGCAGACATTGAAACTTTGTGCATTCGTACAAATCCACAATTTTGGATTTACAGAACTTCTGCTTTCCATTGCTGCAGGTGTTCCAGAACCCCCACACGGAACACAACAGGAGTTCCATGGACAGAATGATGAAGAATTCAACCTACAGGAACCCACAGGAAGTGTGCAGTACCCCTGCACAGTCTACACGTTAACACTGTTCAAGATTACCACAGACCCTAAACAACAGAAAAAGCCGACCTCTGACAAAAAGGCTGAATTATGTAGCCAGTGTGGGTTAACATTTTTAGATCTTAAGCGGCACATGAAAACACACAGCGGACTGAAAACATACATGTGTGACGAATGTGGAAAGGCCTTCCTCACATTGACCTATCTTAACCGCCACAAACGAACACACTCTGAAGTTAAGCCACACACTTGTAGCCAATGTGGAAAATCTTTCAGCTCATCTTCCTCTCTTAAACTTCACGTGCGAACCATACACAACAGAGACAAACCTCACAAATGTAAAGACTGTGGAAAGGCGTTCGGTACAAACTCATGGCTTAAGAGACACATGGTGGTACACTCAGGAGTGAAAAATCATAAATGTACCTTGTGTGGGGAAACATTTCTTAGATCCAGTCAACTTCAAAAACACACATTCACACACAAAGGAGAGATGCCTTATAAATGTAGCCAGTGTGAGAAAGGGTTTGCTTACAGTTCACAACGTAAACTTCACATGTTAACACACACAAAAGAGAAACCTCATAAGTGTAGTCAATGTGAGAAAAGGTTTGCCCTTACGTCACACCTGCGTTCTCACATGTTAACACACACAGAGGACAAGCCTCACACCTGTGGTGAATGTAGGAAACGTTTTAGGACGTCCTTGTGTCTTAAAGTTCACCTGCGAACAACACACACAAAAGAGAAATCTCACTCGTGTAGTCAGTGTAGAAAAACGTTCGGTACACTCGCATGTCTTAAGAGTCACATGTTAGTACATTCTAGAACGAAACGTCATAAATGTCCCTTGTGTGAAGAAATGTTCCTGAGACCGAATCAGCTTCAAATACATATGTTAAAACACACAGGACAGATGCCTCACAAGTGTAGTAAATGTGAGAAAGGCTTTGCTTACAGGTCACAACTTAAAGTTCACATGTTAACTCACACAGGAAAGAAACCTCATAAGTGTTGTCAATGTTCGAAAGCCTTTCCCTTTTCTTCGCACCTTAAAATGCACATGTTAACACACACAGGAGACAAGCCTAACACGTGTACTCAGTGTGGGAAAAAGTTTAGATTCATTTCAAATCTGAGGCGTCACATTCAGACACATACTGAGGAGAGATCTCACATATGCGATCAGTGTGGAAAGGGATTTTTACTACTGTCGCTTCTTAAAAAACATCAGACGATCCACACAGGAGAAAAGCCTCACAAATGCACCCAGTGTGATAAAGCGTTTGCACACTTGTCGTGTCTTAAACGACACACGCGGATGCACGCAGCAGAGAAGCCAACTCAATGTTCTCAGTGCAGGGAGACGTTTTTGAGAACGTCTCTTTATAAGAAGCACATGCTTTCACATAGAGAAAATAAGTGTACCCAATGTGGAAAAGAGTTTGTATATAATTATCTTCTTAAACAACATATGTTTACACACACAGGACA
Organism: Sardinella longiceps; assembly: GCA_027497455.2. Classification (NCBI taxonomy): domain Eukaryota; kingdom Metazoa; phylum Chordata; class Actinopteri; order Clupeiformes; family Clupeidae; genus Sardinella; species Sardinella longiceps. The sequence continues at coordinate 35,649,217 of JAODXP020000021.1, read as the reverse complement.
GAAACCGCATGAATGTGATGAATGTGGAAAGACTTTTTCACTAATTTCGTATCTTAGACGACATCTGCTAATACATAGCAGAGAACCTCATGAATGAGCCCAGTGAGATATTTTTATTTATTTTATTTTTTTTTTTTTAAGATATTTTTTGGACTTTTTGGCCTTTAATCGGATAGGACAGTATAGAGATGGACGGGAAGCAAGTGGGAGAGAGAGAGATGGGGTGGGTTGGGGAAATGACCTCGGGTCGGACTCGAATCAGGGTCCCCGGACTAATGAGCCACTGCGCCCCCGCCCAGTGAGTTTATTGTGCTTTCATTCATCATCAAGGTTTTGAAAACATGCTGTATGTTGGTGCACAGTGTTTGGAGTAACATTTACAAAAGTATCAAATTATTGTAATTTGTACTGTAATTTTGCGGTAACAAAGTAACATGTAATGTGTTACTTTTCAAATATCAGGAACTTAATTAAAGTTACTATCTATAGTAATTAGACATTCCTGAGTTATTTTTGTTTTGCACAGTGAAATCTTACATGAGCTACATTGTCTTTGTTTATCCATATGAACTTGATCAAGCCTATTGCAGCACCTGACAATTAAGTTTAAACAAAGACAAATAATTTAGATTGAGTGTCCTGTAGTATTTATGTAGATGCATACCTCTGAACAGATAACCTCTGTGTGTCTCATCACCAAATCACTTAATATTAATAATAACTAGAAAAGCACTCAGAGAGTGCAGACCTGCTGTTCCAACTTCCGAATAATTTTGTTCAACTCGCTAACTGCATTTAGCAGACTCGCTCAACAGGGCTATGCTTGAAATCACTGGAGCACTGCTTTAAGATTACTTTGGCTTGTGTATATTAGTCTGAAAGTAGAGCTCTCTAGTGGATTATTACTACATGCATTAGGAATGTGTGATTTCAGTTGGTCATCCATTTATTTATTTATTTATTTATTATTAGGCTACATAATGGCTGTTATCCAGCAGGGCCCTGTAAGTTATCCATAATCTTATACTGCCACCTAGTGGGTCAGAAACGCAACAGATGAGGAGAGAACCAACAACTTTACAAGAGAGCCAAAAACAACATAATGGCCATAGATTGACCTCAGGACTTAAATACACTAAACGTAGTAAGAATTTATTCATATACTAGAAAATTATATGTAGGACCCATATTAAATTTGGTATTGAGGTCTTAGTTTTGTCTCCTTAATCTTAAATTTGAAAATGTCTTGTCTTTTATATTTCAGATTTCAGTTCAATAACTTAGAGGTTAGAGTCAGTAATTTCACACCTGAAGACAAATTGTACATAACCCACATCTCTCTTTTTTCATGTTTGATTCCATATTCCTGGCCATTGGCTTTGCTCAAGGGCCCAATGGTGGCAGCCAGGATTTGAATCCACAATTTTCCAGACTGTTGGTTTCTTAGTCAAGCTCCTTAACCACTGCGCCAATTCAAATGATTTTCTGTCACGGGGCCAAGAGGTTAAACTTGGGGGAACGTGGGGGAACGAAGTACCGGCACCTCAGATTAGTCTCTACATTTCTTCTAGTCTCTACATTTGGCGTTGTTTGTGGCGACACAAAATTTGAGAGTTCCTCCCCCTCCTGCCAAAGCACTTTAACCACTGCACAGGGCCTCACAGAAATCACCTGGTGTTCCAACCCTAAGGGCAAAGTTCATGGAATAGTGACTCTGCTTTTGGTTTTAAACTCTCAGTCCACATAAGAGTCCTTACAAGTAAACAATTTTGGTGCATTTTGAATGGGATCCTTCCTCATTTAGCATATTTAATGCTGTTTAAATGTTGAACAACAATATGGAATAAAATTCGTTTAAAAGTCTAGGCCTAGGCCTATCTGCTACATTCTCAAATTGATCATGACTAATTGCGTAATCAGACTAGTGCGCCTCCATACCAAAAATCCTAAACCAATCTGGATGGGTCTCCTCCTCGTAGTAGCCTACGAAAATGAAACTGCCATGAAAGTTGGCATCTCCATTTTGTGAAGACGCATCCGTTTCAGCAACTAGGACTCTAGAAAAAATATTATCCGTGAGTATCGGGAACTAAATGTGTTTAACTTCAGAGGTAATTTTATAAAAGGTGAAAGATTGTGTTTATCTCGGTTGGAGCACCGACGTTTTTGCCGTGCTCGGCCTTTCGCTGTATAGAAAAGTCACTTCTCGTTTTTCTTCGTCGTATTAGACTAGAAAACATATTTTAACATATACCGTAAAGTCGATTACATACAGTAAACACAACGAGATCTGAAATCCCAAGTAATTACACCGTGTTAACACATAGAAAATGCCATGTTCTTTCCAAGTTTCATTCCAAGTTCCATGTTCTTAACACCATTAATTTCCATAGATAAAAGTCACTTGGACAGATTCTAAATGAAAAAAATGAACGATTTTTTGAACAATGGACGATTTTTTTTTTTTTTTTTAACTGAATATGAGAAAAAGGAATGGAAGCAAGGTTGTTGTAGGCTTAACATATCTGCATTTTCGTTAAGAAACAGGCTTATTTACTACACTCTTAAAACTGCTGGGTTAAAAAGTAACTCAACTATAACCCACCACCTGAGTAAAAAAAGGACCAATCCAAACTTGGGTTACAGTAACTCATTTAGTTGGGTTATCAATTTAACCCAAACTATTGGGTTGTACTTCTTACCCAACTTTGGGTAGATGTTTACTCACTGCTAGGTTAATGTTACCACAGATGTGGGTTGAAAGTTATTTTTTTTACATTATTGTTAATTTAATTTTAGTTTATTTCCATCTATTACAGGATTATTTCTTAATTATATTTTATTATATTTTTACTATATAGGCTACATACTATATGCATAAGTATATAAAGCCAATTTATAAATCAACAACACCAGATTGAGAGAACTGTTTATTTGAAACATTGAAAAGTCAAATACATAACTATGCTTATTTACAAAATACTCTACCCAAATGTTTATCCAAAATAGTCTATCCAAACAAACATTGCACATTGCTGTAGTTATTGGCATTTTGATACTAAACATTGACCATCAGAGCTTATCTTGTGAGCGTGGTTTCGAGAATTGCATTTGAGTCATGCATTATGCCTCCAACGGATGGTGTTGGAATCAACCCCAGTGTCTGCAGCAACTGCAGTAGACCAATTCTTCCTTTCAGCTTCTAGAAAAGAAAAAAAAACGGTAACAATTAGGCCTGAAATTTAACAGTATCTAAAATATGAAGTCCTTAAATTAAGATAATGGCCTAAAATACTTGAACACAACACAATCTTGTAACAGACAATATAGGGATTCACCAGATCAATGAGCAGACAGCCTGACTTCCAAATCTGAATGTTTATAAAAAGAAAATTTAAAAAAAAGTTGATGCCCACCTGACAGAAGTATGATGGAAACCTGGGACACCTTATGAGGATGTGTGCATGGGGTGAACAGGTGGGGTGCGGTGAAAGCTCGAAGAAGAGTAGGCACTGCAACTGAAGACATGAGACATCAGATACATTACATCTGTCTAGAATTCATCACTTTCATTATAATAAAAAATATACATGTAGGCCTGCATACCTTTTGCTTTGGTTCCAAATGCCTCGAGGTCAGGTGAAAAATTACTATGTGGAATAGCACTGTGGATAGTCATGGGAAGGGGTGATACAGCTGTGGAACACCAATGACAAAAAGGTCTGGCATTAGGATTATCAGTGTTTAAATAGTTTATGAATAGTCCCAAATTTAAGTGGGGCTAAAGAAATGGTTGAGAATCCTACCTGAAGTTTAGAAGCGGCCAGCAGTTCAGAGGTTGAGGATTTGTAGGGAGGATGAGGTGGACGCAGGAGTGATTGGGGGCACTGGAGCAGAAGACATAAGTTTAGCTCATTAGTTTCTGACAATTGATCACTAGGCCTACATTATGATATAAAATGTAAATTAACATTAGGCCTACCTTTGCAAAGATTTGGTTCAGAATTGCCTCGTTTAGGATCATGGACTGGAACGCATGGCAGGCAGTCATGGAAGACATGATTCAGCTGTTGAAAACAATGACCATAATGGCCTGGTTATCTGTGTTTGAATGCACAAATTTACATTTAATATTAGGCTATAAGCTAACGTTAAGAGCATTTCATGCCATAACCAGACACTCTAACCTGTAGGGACAGTTCAGGATGTGTACTAACCCCTACTTACAGTAGGTAGCCAATTAGCCATATTTCTATTAAAACACTAACATTACACGGGTCTGATATGCTGTCCCTCTCCCTCTCTCACACGCACGCACACCCACACACGCAGACCCTTGCCCCCTTTCACTAACATTCACTCAAGCTGCAGTTTACAGTTGCTAACAGTAGACATGCAGACATGCCTGCTAGTTATTAAAGATTTGCACCTAAACAGGCTCAAGTTCAGGCGTGGTTTCTGCACGCATTCACATTAAGATACTCGTCACTGTCTGTTTTGAAGTTCAATAAACAAGTAGGCTACATCCTAGCTACTTCTTTGTAGCTTAGCTATCTAGTAGCTGGGGAAGCCAAGCTAGCCAACGGTGGTATCGATAGCACTAAGCAGCTAATAATATTTGGACAGGCTCTGAAAATACTTTTAAAAACTATTTGGTACACATTTACATAAAAAAACACACCTTAGTAACTATGTTATGGGTGTATAGGATTCAACATTTCAACCCCAAGAAGCTAACGTTAGCAGGTTATGTTGCTAATAACGTGCTAACGTTAGCGACAAGCTTATCTTAATACACTTAAGTTAGCAACCAAACAATTTCTCTATCACAATTCAACCAAGTTTGGCTTACCTTACTGAAGTCTCTGCTTGAAGTGTTTGAAAAATCCGTAGTGCTGCACACACAATGGCCAGCTTCTACTGAGGGGGGAAAGGTCTGCGACCGTTTGCTGATGGATGTGAATGTCTTCAAATTCAAATTTTGCGTTTCATCACCAACCCAACATAAATGGGTTATCATTTTACCCAAATGCAAACCAATTATGGGTCAATTACGAAATGTTGCACTTAACCCAGCATGTGAGGTTATTCAAATTGCCCAAAAATAACCCTGCAATTTTAAGAGTGTATATAAACTGAAAAAATTAAATGAGGATTTAGCTTTTTTTTCTTTTAAGCACTTAAGTAGCCAAAAGGTTGTTTAGCCTAACTATTTTGGATCTCTTGTGGGTAGAGCTAACTAACATTTGACATCTGCAAACAGAAATTGCGGCCCATGGTTATTTTCACAGCCCAAACACTGGGTTGAAGCAGTTGGGTAATGTCATGGTGTTATATTAACTACTATTGAGTTGTTAATCCCACCCAACTGTTGGGTACTAGTTGGGTCAGTGTTTGTGACCACACCAGACTACAGTAACCAAACCCCTGGGCAACTGTGACTCAACTTCTGAGTTATTAATGATATTAAAAGATGTGTCTGCCTTGAATGGCCTTTTTTTCGACTGACAAAGGGGCAGAATTCAAAGGAAAATGATCCCACACAGCAACATGATGTGTGGCTGCCTGACACTGAGAATAATTTTTGCTGTGCCAAAAGTCTCCAGATTGTGCCTCAGAAATTTCAGATCAGACGCACCTCGTGTGAAGTGACGGTTATTATTAGAGATATTAGAGACTCTGGTGATAGCCTACTTTGAGCTCTACTACTGTATGGTGTAGCTGCCCATATGAGCACACAAGCGGAGTAGGCCTAAGTATGAATTATGTTGTATTACCATTACTACTTTGTTAGTTACATATATGTGTAGAGAATTATTGTATGTTGTTGGTAACCATGCTAGTTCATCCAAATACGTGCAGTACTTTTCGAGTTATGTTGTACACAGGCAGGCAGACACATAGACAGACAGACACACACACCGGTGAAAAAATAACCTCAACCCCCTTGTTACATAATTTTTGCAAGTTCTGACTTGTCTTGGGCTTGATTACTGATGCCTCAGTCTTGAACTTAGATTTGCTGAAGTATTTGCATAGAAAACGAAATACAAAGGGAAAAGACAAATAAACAGAAAATCACCTTAGGCAAAGCAGCAGTGGCAATTCAATTTAATAAAACAACCAGTTGGTTAGGTGCATGCACATATAAAAAGAACATTACCAAAAGTCTGGTGCCGCAAGACAATGTATTGTGCGCTCTACAAATAAAATAAAATGCAATGAATTTTGTTTAATCAACATATTTGTTTATTCAAACTTTGTGCAGAAAATAAAGCAGCCTCTGAGTGTGCTTGTCCATCAGTGAACTGCAGACAAATGCAACAACGTGATGAAGATTTCATCAGTATGTCACAAAGAAGGTGAGACATCCAATCACCTGTTCATTAATCAACAGGCAATCCATTTAACCTAACCAATGTGAGATGTCATCTATCAGAACTATCACATTGGTTACATTAAACAATATTTGGGGACAGTGAATGTGTTGTGAATGTCACCTGCAGGGAGCGCCACTCATGGCCACTGCAACCCGATTTTTCGGGAGCAACACATTCACCACCCTACAGATGGACAATAGAACAAGTATAAATTATTTTGTTGACTATTTGAATAGGCTACAGTAGGCAGGGACAGGAAGTCAGTTCAGGTTCAGGGATGGTGACAACAGACTGGTCAATGGGGGTAGGGGGTTGTGGATATTAGAATGTGCATCTTCATGAGCTTGTTGGTGCTTCCCGGCTGTAGATATAGAATTTGCAGTAACACTTTATTTGAAGGTACCGTCATAAGACTGACATGACACTGTCATTAACTATGACATGACGTTGTCAAGAATCTGTCATAAAATGTATAAACCTGTAATGACTTCTGACATACCCTAGCCCTAAACCTAACCCTAACCATGACAAATACTGGGTGACACTTAATGACAGAAGTCATGACAGGTGTATAAAATTTATGACAGATTCATGACAATGTCATGTCATATGACAGTGTCATGTCAATCTTATGATGGTACCTTCAAATAAAGTGTAACCGAATTTGCAATTTCCCTAGGAACACTCTGTGTTGGTTAGCAGGCATTTTCCTGTCGTATCCCTAAAGACAATCATACTATTTATTGAGGACAATATTTTGTTGCCATTTGATGCATTGTACCAAAGTTTATTCAATAATAATAACCATTTGCTACATTTTTCAGTGACACACCAAAAGAAGTTTTCGAGAAGTACGTAAAGGACACTTTATCCGATATTGGTATCATTGAGAATTTCTGTGCCAAACAAGAAACATGGAGTCAGCAAAGACAAACCGAGGTGGAGAAGATGAGAGAAATCAAGATGAACTCTGAGCGCAAGCTCTATAAATTGAAAAAGTCAACAAAGACTTTCTTTACTGGTAACAACACTCATCAGGACCTAGAGAAAGAGCTAGGAGATATTCTGAAAAAAACCTTGAGTGGCCTTAAAAAGTTGGAGTTGTTCCTGACAGCTCTGGAGAGGATGGCCGTTACGTCAATTTTCACTTTCTTAGATGATCATCGTTTGCCTGGAGGAAGAACTGCTGCAGATGTTCGTTCCTTCATCACAGCTGTAAGGGCTGCAGTTGCTCTTGTCATCCAATGTAAGAGGGACAACACTAAGTTCTTCATCCCCAAATTGATTCTAATTGAAGTTCTGGCTAAAAAACTGGAGCTCTATGTGGACATCGTAAAGCAACTCTGTGAAAAGCTGGAGAAAAGGTCAGTTATCAAATCTTTGTTGACATGTTATAAAACTTTCATGTGTTTTTGCCTGCAGCGCTGGTCAACAAGAAAAGTTTTGATCAAAATAAGCTTGTCTTAAGACTGTCTATAGACAGATAATACAATCATTTGATCAAATCTAATTATTGCAAATAACTACAAAATGCAAACTAGTCCCATCCTTACACGAGACACACATACTGTACAGCCATTGCCAAAGGCTTAATTATATGTACAAATGTCCATTGCTGCTTTGTGGCATTTATCAAATGTGATTGTGAATGTTTTTAAATTTATAGAAAGGAATATAATATTGTGAGGAATGTTGATGCAGAATCTATTCAGGAAGAATATATCGGTCTCCATCTAAACCAGCTGATGATATTAAGGTAATGATATTTGTCTGATATACGTTACAGTTACAGTAAATGTAAGAACAAGTTACAATTAATTCCAGGAGAGCTAAAGACTCTTTCATTCTTTTCAGGGACAATGAGGATATACGACTGACACTCCTTTTCAAAAATGCAGCTCAGTCCTTCATTGATCATTTCGATGAGCGCTGTGAGAGGATGAAGGAGTTTCTCTCTGATATAGAGAAGGAAACAAACAAGCTGGATAATATGAAACGTGGGGTCAATATTTCCAGTGTAGCTGGCAGTTCAGTGGGTTTGACAGGGGGAATATTGAGCATTGTTGGCCTGGCCTTGAGTCCAGTGACCGCAGGTGCCTCTTTGGGTCTCACTATAGCTGGGCTTACTCTAGGGGTGGCTAGTGGTGTCACTGGTCTGGTCACGGGTGTGAAAGAGTCCAGTTCCAATGTCAGTTGCAAACTAATTTCTGCTGCCCTTTTCGACAACTTCATGGAGGATATGCAGGAGCTTACTGACATATTGGCGGCAACATGTGAATTCAATTCAATCAGATTCAATACGAGTGATAATGTAGTTGATGCAGTGAAGAATGCATCATCTTTTGCTGGAGTCGTGGATGGTATACAGAAATTATCCGATGCTGCTGAATTTGTTGACGTTTTGAAAGTAGCAGCCAAAGATGTGTCAAAAGGCAAATTAGTCTTTGCTGCAAGAGTTTCACCCATTGCTGTTGCTTCCAGTGCACTTTTCATTGGTCTAGATGCCCTGCACATCGTTAGAGATAGTGTCAGTTTAGCTAAAGAGAGAAAAAGTGAGATTGGCCAAGACATACGTGCCAGGCTAGATCTGTGGCACTCAGAGATGGAATCCTGGGAGAAGATCCGTAACTCTTTGAACAGAGAGATTGGGGAAGTAAGTGAGAAACAGACAATTCTAAATAGTCCTTTTGACCCAAGCATGGTGCATTGAAACTGTTGAAGGCAGAACAGAATTGGGCTAGGCTACAAGTTTAATCTCCCTGAAGCAAAGTTCTTGAACGTCATTGATTAGGATGGTTTTGATTAGATTTGTTTAAATCTGCAGTTTTGTTTGATCAGGCATTATGTTGTTCAGTTTTAGGTTAATGCTTCAAATTTGTAGTCATTGGGAATTATGGATCTATTTTGACCTCACTTAACTAACCCTAACCGACACTAGGGTTGTTAGACTCTGAATAATGCCATTCCTACCTTCAAGACCTAATGACAACAATGTCACTTGATTGACCACAGGTGGCATGGCCCACTTCCAATATTAGCCCCATTGTGGGTCAGCCACTTCCTCTTGCCTGGACCGCCCCTACCCGTTCCAAGCCACAAGAGATTGTGACGGTCATTGTTCGGTCTCATAGTTATGTACTGTATATTACTACGTCCTATTGACCACCACTGATACAGTTAAAAGGATTTACAATAGAGTTTGAAAATGTAAGCCAGTGAAAATTTAACCAAAACTGATGAAAATGTAATTGTGTTGTGTAAATGGGATTTTTCCCTCTGTTCTTTTTTTTTTTTTTTTTTTTGAAAGGCCATTATAAAACCTTAGCTCAAAATGAGGAAGTTTTGTTTGCTGCCTAAAGTGAGGTTTGGATCCTAAAATTGTGACTTACAAATGCTCAAAATTTCTTTCTTTAAATACTGTATGTCTGTGTGAAACTGATAAGTGATTTTAAAAACCAATATATGCTGCAATTCATATTTTCAGTACATAGTCAGCTTGACCACACTGAATTTAAGATACAAACCCATTATAATCATATCAAGTCTGTAAACTCAATGTGTTGGTAATACTAACCCAATGTATATTGTTTGTACTGTCTTTTATGTGAATTATGTTTTACTATAGTGTGTAATATATTAGAAAGACAGAAGGAGGTAGTAGGTTTACTGTATGTTTAAAAGGCTACTTTTAAGAGAGAACTCCATACTCCAGACTCCATATATTTTTGACAGCTGTTGACTTTTTTTTTTTTTTTTTTTTTTTTTTTAATTTTTGTCTTTTCTTTTCTTTTACTTCTTTTGTCCCGTATTAGCTTTTTACTCTTGTAGGTTTTTTTCTTTTTTATTACATTTTTGTAATTTTTCCTACTTACTACTAATAAATCCAATTCTACCCTTGGTGGAGAGAAAAATCACCCTTTGTCTGACATGTTCTTAAGTGTGCTTGTGTCCCCTGAGCAGGGCTTGAAAATGAAATTATTTTTCTATCGCTCCATTCTGAACGGAACGTTCTTGCGTTGCACTATCAACATATCGTTCTTGAACATGTTCGGAACATAAAATGTTGTCCGTTCTTAACATTACAGTATTGTCATTGGGCCTATCAAGTCTATTTATGTGGTTGATAGCTTGCAATAGAACAGGGGTGGCCAACCAGTCGGAGACCAAGAGCCACGTATCTGACTGTCACAGCAAAGAGCCACATCGGCACATGGGCACATGAACCTGTTGCTACTACTACTACATTACCCATCCTTCCGACACACATACCTAAATAAAATCACCGTATTAAACGCAAGGGAAGTGAACACGGACATAAACACACACACACAAACACAAACTTGGACATACTTTATAAGAGCCGCATGCGACTCCCGAGCCACAGGTTGGCCACCCCTTGCAATTGAACTACTCAGGAGCAAAGCACCGAATCCTGAGCTGCAGTGGCCATGCAACCCCATCCCCCGACTCCCAAAAAAAATAAAATTCAAAGCCAAATTTCCATAGGCAACTAACAGGCGAATAACACCATTGGACACGTATGTGCATACAGTATGTGGGTAACTAATGCCCCACTGTAATCTGACATAAAAGAATGGGTCTGAATTCGGGGGACATGGTGTGTCCTTCAGTCAATCACTAAAAGATGTCTTGCGCCCCACAGTTTGAGTTGTGCTGCAGTAAAACAACCTAGGCCTAACAGATGAAGAGAGGGGTCTGTGCTGTCTCAGAAACTGAGTGCCAATCTATGCTTAACCTGACATTGAGACAAATTTAGGCTATTAGCCTAATTATATTATGCCCCAATAATAAATATTAATTTCATTTTCAATTAATAGCCTGTACTATTGCAATGAAAAAGATATCATGTTATTTCTAATTTTGTGCCGTTTGCATAATTCACCTTATGCAGCCCCGCCCCTTTTTGTCTTCTTTTCTTCCACGTTTGCCCTCCGATTGTCTTGGAACTTCCGTTAGACGCTGCCTCTCATTCAAATCAACGTAATTTTCATGAAATACCACGGTCACAAAACTCCTTATTGTAGCCGTAGAAACAGTTTTTACTGCTGAAAACATCATTTTTTATCTGGCGACGAACTGTTCTAACTTTATTGATGAATATTGTGAGCACAACTTCATAGTAAGACCACTTATATTAGACCGTTAAAACACCAAATATCACAACGCTAAGTCAATGCGTTGCTAAACCGGATGTTGAATGACAATCGTCATGGCAGCGCCCATATAATTCTGTGGCAGCGCCCATGTTTACCCGCTGAATAAGGTGAATACTGATGACATTCATACTGTTGCCCTCGGCAGAATGAACTAACTTAAATGTGCATAATTAAAAAGACCGGTGAAAGCGGACTAAACCATTTTGTGCAAGGTGTGGGGAGACCTACCCCAGACACTATAGCTAAGGCACACATGATTCAATCCATTAATTAAACAATTTATTTACTTAGTTACATTATTAGCAATATTTAGTGTGATCTTAACTCCCCAAATACAACGCCCCTGGAACTACCCTTACACAGCTCAAATGCTCAAAAGTCATGTATCACAGGCAGCACTGCATATTTATGACACTTATCCTGCTGTGTTACTCTTTATAAGGCACTACAAGGGAATACCATCCTCTCTCCTCTCACTTTTACTAAAGGAAAAACAATCCAACAAACATTCTCAGGTTTTTCTATGACTAGAAAATCCTCCGGTTACAGTAAGTCTGAAATTGGTCACCTTCTGGTAGACAGCTGGTCAAGACCAGGGGTGTTCAACCTATTTCAGCCCAAGAACCCCTTTTCTGCAAGACAGTCTCATGTTATTTCTAATTTCGTGCCGTTTTTAGCACTGACAATTGTGATGGTATAGGCTGTTGACGGTAGGCTATTTGCTTTCACTTTTGGGTCACCTTTCTTGGGAAAGAAGTTTGTACGCAGTTGCTTTCCCTCATTTCTTTGCTTCTCTCTCTCCTGCCTCTCTCCTCATTTCTGAAAACCAGTTCTTGTGCATCATCATCACAATACAGATGACATAGTGTTGCCCTCAGCAGAATGAACTATACCTTAAATGTGCATAATTAAAAAGACCGGTGAAAGCGGACTTTGTGCAAAGTATGGGGGGCCTAACCCCCAGACACTATAGCTAGGGCACACAATTCAATCCATTAATCAAACGATTTATTTACTTAAAACATTATAGTTACATTAGTTAGCAATATATAGTGTGATCTTGAAATGTTTTTGATATAAAAATAAAAATTAAATTACAGACTCCTCAAGGGCCCTCCCCCCACTTGGGGCCCTGGTAACTCAGTCCAACAGTCAATGGCTTTTAGCTCAGTGGTTAGAGCGTCCGACTCTCATGCCGGGAGTTTGTTGTAGCTTGCGGGGTGGCGGGTTCGAGTTCGAGTCGAGACCCGTTTGCGGCGGTGCGGCCCGCCATGGGCTACTCTACATGTACGCAGATGTCTTTTACGATTTGATGTTTGTGTAAAGCCTCTACCACAATGGCTACATACGAAAGGCCTCTCTCCCGTGTGAGTTAGCATGTGCTCCTTCAGATGGGAACGGATCCGAAAGCTTTTCCCACACTGGGAGCAGATAAGGGATTTCCTCTCCGTGTGCGTACGCATGTGATTCCGAAGATACGTCTTCGTTGAGAACCTTTTTCCACACAGCCTACATTCATGAACTTTCTCTGCGTTGTGCGACCGCATGTGGCTGTTGAGAAGCGACGTGTGTGCAAACACTTTTCCGCAATAGGCGCACTGGCAATACTCTCTGGTGTGTGTATGCAGAATATGTCTTTTAAGATTTGACGTTTGTGTAAACGCTCGACCGCACTGGCTACACACGAAAGGCTTTTCTCCAGTGTGGGTTAAAATGTGAGCTTTCAGATGTGAGTTACTTCTAAAGCCTCTCTCACAATGGCTGCATGTGTGAGGCCTCTCTACACTGTGGGTTAGGATGTGTCTCTTTAGACTGGGCAAGACCTTAAATGTTCTCCCACATTCAACACATTTGTGAGGCCTTTCTGGAGTTTGTGTAGTACTAGGCAAACCTCTTCCAACACGCCCAGGTTGGCTGAATGATTTCCTACATTCAGTGTTTGTTCGTTTTAAATCCTGACATTTATGAGGCTTTTCTGGAGTAAGTGTAGTACCGGGCAAATGGCTTCCAAGATGCCCAGGTTGCCTGAGCGATTGTGTATGAGATTTTTCTGCAGTGTGTGTTGTAGGCAAATGGCTTCCAAGATGCCCAGCTTTGCTGAGTGATTTCCTACATTCAGTGTTTGTTCGCACATGGCGTTGTAGATCCTGAGATCTTGTGTACGTTTCTCCACAGTAGGCGCATTCGTAAGAGATCTCTCCTGTGTGTGTGCGCATGTGCTCTTCAAGATGCGCACGCTGCGTGAAGATTTGTTCACAAAAGTCACATTCATGGCCTAAACCTCCACACAAGATTAGCATGTGGTTTTTAAGACTTGCAGATCTCCGAAACCCTTTGCCACACTGAATACACGTGTGAGGCTTTTTGATTGAGTTCTCCTTCTGATGATGAACTCCTCCAAGAGTGTGGTTGTGTTCTTCTTGCTGATGAGTTTCCAGTTGTGTCTGGTATGTGAAACTCTTCCTGCAGACTGTGCAGTGGTGCTGCAGACTTCCTGTGGGTTCCTGTAGGTCGAGTTCTTCATTCTGTCCATGGAACTCCTGTTGTGTTCTGTGTGAGGGTTCTGGAACACCTGCAACAATGGAAAACAGAAGTTCTAGAATGAACACATTCAGGTCCCATCAGTCTCTGCTGATGCACCCAAAGACTGGATAGAACGGATGCACCACTTAGTTGAACCCCAGGAAAAATCTGTCGGTAATCACTCCATATTGTTCTTTGAAGTTGCCCAGTACTGCCAGTAGACATCAGAACAACAGTATTTGGTACAATTTTGTAAACTCGCAGCTAACACCAATGGACTCTGATGTGATGACCATTATTGACTTTTTATAGCCTATATCATTATTTTGTTCTTTTATTTTATTAACTTTGTTTATTTACTTTGTTTTTCCTGATGCCTATGTAGCTGGTATAGTGGATGAAACCAGGAGGGGAGTTAAGTACAACCCAACTTTAATAATAATAAACAAGATCACTTGGAGAGTGCAGACCTCTGCCAAACCAATATGGTCACTGTCACTGACCCAGCATACTGTAAATTCAAATGACATTCCAGACCTGTTAATGTACAATTGCTCCCCCTACAGTTCTAGTGTGTACTGATGGACATTGTGACATTTGTTATTTGTACACTAAGGAATCCTGTAAAAATTCCTGAGTCCATATCCCAATCCGGGTCATCACCAAAATGTAATGGGTTCTACCTTGGGCAAAGACACACCTCTGGTAAGAAATTAAATAAGAATCTGTCCACAACATTTTGCCGTAAACTTGCTAATAGATAAATAAATAAACAAACAAACAAATCCCAGTGAAAACATAACCTCCTTGGCGGAGGTAAAAAAGCAGATGGAAGTATGAAGTGACAGAAAAGTAAGGACACGCGGAGTACTGGTACTGTATGCATGGGTCTTTATACCTGTTATTACACAAATTACACACAAGAAGTCTGGAAATTCAGTGAGATAAAATAAAAGACAGCCATTCAATTAGTAAAAGCCTGGTCCAGATCTATGGAACCTTTCAATTCAATAAATACTGTTTGCAGGACATGGGTCCGTTTCCCAAAGTCATAACGGCTAACTAAGTTAGCAACTTGGTCAGTTCCAATTCAATTTCCCATTGCCAACCAACTAACTGTAGCAACTATGCTTTTGGGAAAACTGACTCAAAAATGTCTACTAGCGGAATAAACTTCACTGAGAAAGTCCTACACATTAAAAAATTGAATGAGTGAATTCAGTATATAAATTCAAACTTCTAATAATTACTGAATGACATCACATTGGTGACTGACACATCTGTTTGTGTGTACCATAGATGCAACTGCATAAATAGATAGACATAGAATATATTCTCAGCCTACTGTATGTATAAATAAATATTGCAAAGGCTTCTTCAGAGTGCAAATTTTGAAAACATTGAAAGATTTAACACAAATGTTTATTTTTTTGTTGTGTTTTTTTTCAGGTGTGCACAACCATATGCTTGCCCCCTTTAACAAAGACGTTTGTTTGTTTGTTTGTTTTCTTCAGGTGTTTTTGTTTTTTTTCTTCTGGTGTGCGCAACCATATGTTTCTGAAGAAGTTCAGCGAGTACAAATTTCTTCCCACACTGGCCACATTCATGAAGTCTCTCTCTGGCATGAGTCAGCATGTGCTGTTTGAGACGAGATTTACGCACATACTCCTTCCCACACTGCACACACTTATTCGGTTTCACCCCAGCGTGTCTCAGCATATGGTCCTTCAGGTGGGAGTTGGCTGAGAACCCTCTTCCGCATTGGCCACACTTAAAAGGTTTCTGCCCCGAGTGTCTTAGTATGTGTATTTTCAGATTTGACGAGTATGCAAAAGCCTTTTCACATTGAGTACACTTATGTGGCTTTTCTCCAGTGTGACTCCGCATATGAGCTTTAAGATTTGATACTTGTGCAAACCCCTTGCCACACTGTTCACAGATATAAGGTTTTTCTCCAGTGTGTGTGGTCATGTGTTCCTTGAGATGCGAAGCAGACGCAAAGCCTTTGTCACATTGGGTGCATTTATAAGGCCTCTCTCCCATGTGTCTCAGTTTGTGTACTCGAAGAGATGCGAGTCTCTTAAACTCCTTGCCACACAGGTCACAAGTGGGAGTCCTCCGTTCGGCGTGTGTTAGAATGTGTTTTTTAAGATATGTAGGATTCCAAAAAGCCTTTCCACACTGGTCACAGGTGTGGGATTTCTCTTCAGAATGTGTTCGTATGTGGCGTTCAAGATAAAAATCTCTCTTAAATGTTTTTCCGCAGTGACTACATGCGTGATGTCTATTCTCAGATTTCTGCTTTTGATGAACTCGAAGAGTGAGCTCTTGTTGGTGTCTTTGTAGTGCTGTGGGGTCTGTGAAGATTCTCCTGTAAGCTGTGCCACAGTCTTGCTGCTGCTGCTGCTGCAGACTTCCTGTGGGTTGTAGTTCTTCATTCTGTCCATGGAACTCCTGTTGTGTTCCGTGGGGGGGTTCTGGAACACCTGCAACAATTACAAGTAGAAGTTCTGTAGAGACAGAGTGGGCCTTTCTGAAAGACGCTTTTTTTCACCTACAGGCTGTCGCAGTCAATTATTTTCTTCGACAATGGGGTCAGTGCCTTAGCTGCCAGTCAGAGTTAAGTTAGGCAGTTGGTGGTTTAGTCAAATACGTGCAGTCAATGTTGATCACTACTTTACTTGGACCATGGTCGGTCTGAATGTCGTATCACGCACTGATGATGGCTTAAAGGCCGAAACGCGTAATTGCTTTGGACAAGGATGTTTGTCATAAATAAATAATGACAGTCCGTGAGTGCGGATTTTTCTTTAAGTTTACGGTCTGAATGTCGCCTCATAGGCTACATTCATACCTTGAGGGAATCCCACATTTTGCTGCCGAGAGATTATTTGCAAAGAAGAAAAAAAAAAAACAACAACATCAAAAGGGACCAGCCTTTTCACCTATCAAACGTTTCAACATAGGTCTTGGATATGTGTACACAACCCTATGGTAAGGTTGACTTTTCCCCAATTTTTTTTTGACTGAATGTCTATGGTGGGAACGTTCTCAAAACATTCTGTGTACAAACATTTGGCAGGGGGGAAAAAAAATACAATTAAGCATAAAAGAAATTATAAAGACAAAACTTAAAAAGACAATTGCATGATCTGGTTGCTTCACATGATTGGTATAGTTCCCCAGGCCCAGGCATGTTTGAGTATTTGCCCTGGTAGCAACCGAAGTGTGGATGTCATTTGCAATGTAACGTTACAGTAGCCCTAAAATAGGCCTACTCAAGACAATAATCTGATGCCCCACATACTAGCTGGGAAGTCAGTTGTAGGGGTTACCTTAATTGTTTTGCATGATTAGGCTAGAGGCGGTTGTTGACAAATGAGTTCTAAAGTAGGCTACCTCCAATTTAATGTTACTTACCCTGGAGATTATCGAGCTCTCTCTCGTCCTCTTCCTCCGTCTCTGCCTTTAGTGTCCCGTACGCGCTGTCTGTGTCTGTTTCTGTCTTGCACTTCGCGATGTGCGTCTCTTCTCCGAAATCAACGTTTGTTTCGGTTTTAACGTTAAATTGGATATCTACAGACGGATTTTCTTCTTCATCCTCATATTCTTCTTTTTATATCTTCTTGTTTCACTACAACCCTCAGCACCTGATCCATTTTAGTAACGTGACAACGAACATAAATCTAGTTTGTGTTATCCATTTTTAGCACTGATTCCTTGCATTCAGTATATTCCAAAACAAGTTTTGAGCAGCATTTGGCCACAGCAAAAAAACCCGCTGATAATAGCAAATTTCCACAAACAGAAGCACAGTATTTCTTACAGCTGACACCGAGAGGCTCACTTTGTAGAGACATTTATAAAATATCAACAACTCGAACTCCGTAAAAATCGTGAACGTGAATGAAACATTCCTCGGGGGTTACACACCAGGCAGTCGACATGGACAACAATTATACTGCCACCGGTAGTAGGGGAGTGTAACTGCATATAACTTTTGTCAACTACCCTGCCTGCGGACTTGCTTTTGTTTCTGTATGCACAGCGAGCAATGTGGAAAAAGGCAATAGAATCCTGAATTTAGTTTGGTTAAAATCAGAAGTGTATGACAGCATAACAAGATGTTAACCCTTTGAAATTAAATAAACTTATTTTTATTATTTATTTTTAGATGAGCAAGATAAAAGACATGATCTCATTAACCATAAATAAATGACATCGACAAATGAGCCTAAATAATAAATCTATAAAAAATAATTACATTTCAAATATTTCATTTATTTAACAATAATTCATTTATTTATCATTTAAATAAATGAATATAATAAATGAATAATTACAACAGGCAATGAAGCTTTTGAATTATTCACCAGTTCAACAAATAGGCTACCCGCTGTTGGTTCCCATTGTACAGTAGACTACAACACTGCCCTCCCAGTGAAGTAAACACCTTCGGTGTTGCTGTTGCTGGTCTGGCCAGCTGCTGATTTGAACATGTTATAACATTTTCTAACGCCGACCAGTAGCAAACCGAGGCATTAGAAGGAGGCGGGTCAACCATGCGCTTTAAGAAATTACAGCGCTATAGGCTCTTGATCAGACCAAAGTCTCACAGAGCTTTGAAAGTCGATGGCAATCAGGCTAACACTGCCCTGCCTCAGCACACAAGTTAAGTTTTCAAAAGTAGCTTTTCTCAGAGACTGGGCTTCTGTCTTGTGTATGTGTTAGTATGGGAATGATCCTAGTGGCCAAGGTACTGAAAAACCTTTAAATTTCCACACTGGGAAGACGACACTTGTCTTTACGTAAGTCAGCAGCATACTGTATGTGGACTAGTAAAGGTTAAAGGAGCTGTGTTTATGAAACCTTAAAATCTGGACATACAGTAACGTGTGTGAAGCTGTTCACACTACACTTGGGTGGTTGACACGAGTTGGGCACAGACTTGGAGGAGGTGGGCTGCACCCATTCACACATAATAAATGCGACTAGTCTAGGATATGCATGATCCTCACACATTTTCTTTTTTCAAAATTAACGTCTTCCCCCGTGATCCGAAGTACTTCAAATACACATTTTGTGTCATATGCCACACCCGCACTGATGTCCGTTGTTGATAACAGGTAACCGCACACTGCTCGTGCATGTGTTTACACGTGTTTGTTGTTGATAACAGTGTTCCGCACATCAATTGTTTTACTCGGTGGGTTAAGTTCAAGTGCATTGCTAAATCCACACACGTCAGTGCAACATTGCCACCAGAGAGGGTTCACACCATCTTGTGGACTGGCATTGAACATCCGTTGTGTAAACTGATTGGTGGAACGCGGGTTTCCTGTACGTCACATCCGCAGCTTCACACCCAGGTTACGCACAACGCCATTCACGTCCCCCTCCCCCAAGTTTCGCACCATATTATGGAATTACTTATTCAAAGTTCGGGGTCTGAACAGACTTGTTGATCCGTCAAGAGTTGGCTATGAAATGTAGACAGGGCAAGGTTGGTATGACTTTTTTAAAAGCTTTTTTTAAGTGAAAGCGATTAAGAATGAAGAGCCCCCATGTCCTGTTTGCTTGGGGCCCCCTAAGTACCTTGAAACTAGGCTTGTGAGACCAAACTGATCTCTTCAGGTCTTCACTTCAGGTCTTCACTCACAGTTCAGTCTGGCGACTCTCCATTGACGAGAATTTGGAGCAGGTTGGCAAACAAACAAACGAATCAGCGTTGGCTTTGAGGCGGGTTGAGGTGTGGCGCAACGAGAAGCGGGTCTAAAGAACATGTACGTATGTTAATACGTCATATGCTTCGTTGGTCTGATTGGTTGATTTGGCCCGTCTATCACCAACATAGGACGAAAACGAAACTAACGAAACTAACGAACCAAAGCTTCTTCAACAGATGGTTCCCAGATGGAATTGCGGGAGCAAGTCCATCTGGCGGAGTCAGGTTATAGATGTGTATCGTTGTTAGACCTTGGCAAATACTGGTTGCTGTTGCATGTGTCCACTGAGCCTGAGGGCCTTTTACAGGGCGTTCACACTGCATCCGTCCGTTGACGGATCCCATTGACTTTGTATGGAGCCTTCGCAATGCATTGTGGGTCCGTCCGTCAAAACAGCTCCGTTGCGTCCGTCAAAAAGTTAAAACATGTTCAACTTTTTAGCTGGCGACGGATCCATCAAACCAATCGGGATTGAGAGAATTGACTCCCCTCCGTCAGACCCCTCCCCCGTCGTCCGGCAACGGACGGATGCAGTGTGAACGCACTGTTACAGTAGGAAAACCTGAGCTCAGGCAAATGAGAAACATCTTTTAGTACAGCAGGATTACTCACTGAAAATCAAAGTGTGTGTGTGTGTGTGTGTGTGTGTGAGTCAGGTTACCTTGAAATGGCCCTGCATTTATAATGCTTCTTTCTCATGTGTGCAAGCATCTGTGCTGTCCGAATAAACCCCTTACCGCACCGGGCACAGTTATAAGGCTTCTTCTCTGTGTGAGTGAGCATGTGAGTTTTAAGATTTGACAAATGAGAAAAGCCTCTCCCACAATGAGGACATATATGAGGTCTTTCTCCCGAGTGTGAGAACATGTGACTTCTAAGATGCGACATTAGTGCAAATGTTTTACGACACAAGTTACATTCGTGCGGCTTTTCCCCCGTGTGAGTGAGCATGTGGCTTTGAAGATTTGCTTTCTGAGTAAACCCTTTACCACAGCGGCTACATTTAAAGGGTCTCTCTCCAGTGTGGGTGCGTATGTGAGCTTTGAGATTCGCCAATTGTGAAAACCCCTTCCCACAATCACGACACGTATGTGGCCTCTCTCCTGTGTGAGTAAGCGTGTGAATTTGAAGACGTGAAGACGTTGAAAACTGTTTACCGCACAGGCGACATTCATGAGGACTGTCTGGAGTGTGTACGCGCATATGGCGGTTAAGTCGGAACATTCCTCTAAATGTTTCCCCGCATTGGTGACATGTTTGAGCGTTGTGTGTTGGCTTGTGCCTCTTCAGCTCTCTGGCTTTAGCAAACTCTTCTCCACATTCCTCGCATTTGTGAGTCCTCTTCACTCTACTGTGTGTTAGCACGTGGCGATTAAGATCAGACCGTCTTCGAAACGCTTTCCAGCACTGACTACATGTGTGAGGCTTTTTGTCAGAGTCCTGATTCTGATGAACTCCTCCAAGAGTGTGGTTGTGTTCTTCTTGCTGATGAGTCTCCAGTTGTGTCTGGTCTGTGAAACTCTTCCTGCAGACTGTAGGTTCCTGTGGATTGAGTTCTTCATTCTGTCCATGGAACTCCTGTTGTGTTCTGTGGAGGGGTTCTGGAACACCTGTAACAATGGAAACAATGGAACTGTTGAGACCGAGACCGAACACATTCAGGCCCCATCACTCTTCAGGCTTCCCACTGAAATTATTTACACTCAGAAAAGGAAAATCCAGATTTTCTACCGCATTTAAGATATAAATCTATCACCAACAGAGATTTAGTGTTTTATCGCATAATGGTCACATCTGAAGTAAAGTAAACCTGACTGCGTTTGACGTGATTTCCAATCACTTCATCATTAAAATGAGAGCCTCTTGCAGGGCGAATAGAAATAAAAAATGCATTAAAGTTTGCAGGCATGTATAGGCCTAACACCTTGTTTCCACTTACGATAGTTAGACAGTATAGGATATTTTAAAATAGCAATTGCATCAGTAACGCAATGCATTTTGCATATTGGCAAACGTGTAATGACGAGATCAGTTTAAGACCAAGTAGCCTAAGAGCCTATATGAATGGAGAAATAAATAATAGCCTTGGAATAGAATAGACTAGCCTACTGTTGTTGTTGTTGTTTTGTTTTTTGCTTGTCTACAAGTTTGTTTTTGTTTTGTTTTGTTTTGTTTTTTTGTGTTGGGGGGGAAGGACAAAGTCATACATGATCGTAACAAAAATCTCTTTTGTTCAATATGGGACAATAAATCGTGATAACTTTTCTGCCATATCGCCCAGCCCTAACAGCTAGAAGCTAGTGTAGGCCTAAGTGTAACCTCCTAAAGCACACAGCATTTGCAGTTAGTCCTAACGTTTGAGAAAACCCAGAGTTTTGCATCTCTCATTGGTGCCCACCCTGCCCACTCAAACAAGCATTGAAGCCCCTTTTCCTTTTGAACTCTAGGCTAAGCCTCTTCTGCCCTCCCACCATCAATGCACAAACAGGCTGATATACCAAACATATAATTTAATTGCATCTTTACACAAATAAACTTTTTTGAAAGTGCCTGATGATTATAAAACATTTTGTTAACGTTAGTACCAAATCTCTAGATGTTAACCTATCAAATTGGACTGAGAGACAGATAGTGTGAGTGTTAATAGGCTCATTGTTCCTGCTGCACGATTAAGGGAGCTGTGTGATTAAAGGATTGTGGCCAAAATTGGTAACGTTACAACAACCATGTTCAAAATATTTTGTTGCTTTCAGCTGTCTCCATCTTTCAAAAGCGTCTCCTATATCCTTGTTTTATTTCTGACCTTGTCATGATATTTTTCGGAAGCATAATGAGGCCTTGACAATGACAACACCACAAATAGGGCCTACCACTTGAAATAACAACATAAACACTACTTGTGGGCTGCAATTTAGCCTTTCAAATGCAAATATTCTGGCTGGACAACAACTGTCAGTGATATCAGTGTTTAAAATGAACATAATTCCTTCATGTCTGGTGACTTGTCAGGGCCGTTTAACGATTTTTTTGAGTGCAGTGGCAAATGTCAC
Source organism: Sardinella longiceps (assembly GCA_027497455.2). Taxonomy (NCBI): domain Eukaryota; kingdom Metazoa; phylum Chordata; class Actinopteri; order Clupeiformes; family Clupeidae; genus Sardinella; species Sardinella longiceps. Next base: position 35,626,361 of record JAODXP020000021.1, on the reverse strand, counting down.
TTAACTTACCCAGGACATTGATGTGCTCTTCCACATCCTCAATCTTCACTGCTTTCGGCACTGTTTCATCGGAGCTAACGTTAGCGTTAATCTCGGTCCCCGAATCTTGTTCCGTCTTGCACATCGCGTAGTATGTCTCAGCGACGTCTGTTTCGGTGTTACAACTAAACTCCACGAGAGGCTTTTCTTCGTTATCTTGAAACCCAATCATATAATCCTGTTGTTCTTCTTTGATAACGTTATTTTCATCCTTCATGACAACTCTTACCTCCAGCTCCGTGTCAGGAACGTTAACGTTACCCACCAAATGCACTCCGTGGTCCATTATAATTATCGCCTCAATGGATGAAATCGCATTCAATTTTTCAACCCCCTTCTAGCCAGAGCAAAAGAGTCACTTGCAAAAGGAGTGAGCAAAGCTAACAGACTGAAATAGGCGCAGCCATAAATTGCAGTCACAAGTCATAAATTCACTGTTATGATTTCTCATCTCTCAGCCCAAACTGGACATCATGCGCCAGATGGACGTTTGCTACTTTCATCTAACGTTAACGCTTTGCTAGGGTGTGAAACATTCCTAATCTTTACAACACAACTATTCTTAAACCTTCAACAACACTCATTTGTTTTTAGGAAGAGCTACTCCTGCTAGAGATGATGAAGCTTTTTCGTTTCTGTCGGTCAAGGCAGTTGACATGGAACATGACATACTGCCACCGCAGGGAACGGAGTGTAACTGCACCTTACTTGTGTCTGTCCCTGACCATCAATAATATAAGGTACTGTTAGTCTAGAGAAGTAAATTATGGTGTAAAATTGCAATGAAATCCTGGAATTAGTAATCTGCAAACCCTTTAGAATTAAATTGTGTGTGTTTTTTTTTTTTTGTGAGTGTGATAATGATGTCACGATCTCATTGATTTATCATAAATGACAAGCAAGCAATCTATTATTACATTTCAAATATTTTATTCATTAATCATTCATAGTAATGGCAGCAAACAGGAATTGACCTATACTGAGGCGGACAAGGCTGTCAAGAACACTTTGAACAAATTGTCAAACATCTGAAAACCAAAACAAGCTGTTTTGCCCCCATTCACTTTAGTGTTAATTACTGGTTCACTGCTCTGTGTTGTATCAAATTTTCAAATTATTTTTCCAACCTACAACACTTGGTGACTTCAAACAACTTGCCAATGGATTGATTTACACTGGATTTCTCCCTGAACTTTGTACCCAGAGTAAAAGATTTAACACAAAACTGATCACATAAAGCTCTTCCCTCTTCCACAAACATACAGTATACCGTGTCAGATTTTACAGAATAGCAAAATCCTTAATCTGGGAGCAGGCCTACAGATCAGTAACCCCGATACTGATACAATGGAACGTCAGAGCCAGTCACCCGTCATCTGAGATCACAGTAGTCACCAGTAATGTGAGGTAAAAGTAGTCACCAGTAATCTGAGGTAACAGTAATCTGAGGTAACAGTAGTCACCAGTAATCTGAGGTAACAGTAGTCAAGAGTAATCTGAGGTAGCATGTAATCGCAGCAAGAGTCATCATGTGTGCTTGGGTGACAAGATTTGATACAATGCGATTCTTTCCATTATTGATGCAATTACGATGTTTGATATTATTTTAACTGGTCCGTTGTATGGATGATACAAATTATAGCATTAAAATGCAGACAACTCAGTCATTAAGTTTGTGCTCGCAAATGACTCCCAATTGTCCCATATTAAGACTGTAGGTTTGTCTCACTTGTAATCATTATAGATAGAGCATCGATAGCTCTGTTCCCAGCTTTAGTTAGTTCCTGCAACAGCAAGGGCGACAACATTTCTAAGATTTTAAATCAGTTTAGCTACACTGCCGGCGATAAAAAATCTGCCAGTTTGTGGATTTACGCGAAGGATTGGTATTAATTGAACATTGAGGATTTTTGGCATTTCCGTGACTTTGGAACAGTCTTTAGCAGTGTTCAATGACACAACAGACACATGGGAAGCCTGATCAAGCACGTTCCCTTGACTTGGAGAAACAGCCAGTGATTGGTCCTTAACATGTGATGACGTCACAATACCTCTTCCAGGATGTTTGTGCTCTGTGTGGCGCTTGAGTCCTGAGGAACTTTTATATTCCATCTCACAGTCCTGACATTTGTACACCTTCTTCACAGTGTGAAGTGTTAAATCGTGGTTCACCAGATCTGAATGGAGGTTTTCTCCAGCGTGGTTAAACATATGATTGTCAACACTTGCTTCGCTCTCTCTCTTGTGTTTTAACGCATGTTTTTTAAGACTTGATATAAATTTAAACTCTTCCTCACAATGGTCACATTTGTATGGAGTCTGGCCAGTGTGTGTCGCCATGTGATACTTAAGACCTCCTTGCGACAAAAAGCCTCTTCCACACTGTGTACATTTATGAGGCTTCTCTCCTGTGTGTTTAAACATATGAGCTTTAAGACTTGATTTGAATGGAAACACCACCCCACAGACCGCACATTTATGAGGCGTTTCTCCCGTGTGTATTGACATGTGGACATTAAGATCTCCCCGTGTAGTACAGCCTTTACCACAATGGTCACATTCATAAGGCATTTCTCCTGTGTGTTTAAACATGTGTATTTTAAGAGCTGACTTGTGTGCTAATAGTTCTCCACATAGGGGACACTCAACACATTTGTACATCTTCCCACCAACGTGGATCACCTTGTATTCTCCACACTGAGTAATATTGTAAGACCTCTTGTCAGAGTCCTGATTCTGATGAACTCCTCCTAGAGTGTGGTTGTGTTCTTCTTGCTGATGAGTTTCCAGTTGTGTCTGGTCTGTGAAACTCTTCCTGCAGACTGTGCAGTGGTGCTGCAGACTTCCTGTGGGTTCCTGTAGGTTGAGTTCTTCATTCTGTCCATGGAACTCCTTTTGTGTTCTGTGTGGGGGTTCTGGAACACCTGCAACAATAGGGAGGGTAAGTTAAAGATGCAGTCCGTTCCGACTAATTCTGAATATGACCACACTCTGATTATGCTGCTTACATGAGCGGATAATATTCCATTCATATTCCCCGTTTACATGCAACATCGCATTATTCTGATTAACAGAGTAGAGAGGATTTGTCAAAGTTCTGAAGAATCTTTTTCAACTATCGTTTAAGTTACACCCGCGATTCTTCTCATCTGTGAAGATTCTAAAATGTGAATAATGCGATCATAATGCGATTGAGTTGTTTACATGACCAGAACGCACCTCAATAATCAGAATATGATCGGTATTCTCCACCTAGCTTATTCCAATTATGCTTATTTGAAATATGACCTTATTTGGGTTAAGGTAATCAGAATATTGCGTTTACATGGCAAAATCATATTCAAAATATGGTCATAATCCGAATAATATCGGAATATTATGATGTAAACGCAGTCAGTGATTGCATGTGGTTTGTAGCATATAACACTTTTTATAACATACAGCTGATATCTCCTCATGACTCAATAGCTCTTCATTCAAGTGCTCACATGGTAGAAGATCACTATAGGTCTATTTGTTACTTTGTGACTGTGTGTTTTTATATGTTTTTTGGTGTCCCGCTCAATTGTGATTTGTGTATGTTTGGCATGCTCACATATTCATATACACTGATTGTAACTATGCATGTATACATACCCTACATTCAGAAGGACCACAATGGAAACGAGCTCTCTAAGCTTTTTGTGTTATCCTTTTGACATGTTGTACAAGGTTTTCCACACATATTGACTTAGTATGTATATTTTTTTAAATGCTTTATACAATGTCAATAAACAAGTCAAGTCAACTGAGGGCCTTATTGTGCGTTCAGACCAAAAGCAAATCAGGCGACACGGGCGACGGAAGTAATTGACTTTGTATGGAGACGGGCAATTTGGGCGACAAAGGTGGTAGGCGACTTGGGCAACGAAACTTGGGCAACTTGGGCGATAAAATCAAGTTAAACTTCGGCTAACTTTACGTAATTAGCTATGATGCGGTTGGGCGATTACCAATCAGAATGTTGATTTACTGTAGAGATGCCTGTAGAGAAGCAGGATCGATCGTTTGAATGCTAACGTCATTTGCCGTTTTGGGTGCTGTGCTCAAGCGATGTTTCTTGGGAGTCTTGGCAATTTATCGCTTGCGGTCTGAACGTACAGAAAGGGGTACCTATGGGTCATTTTGTCCCAAAGCCATTTTTTGGACCCTTCTATTCCCTTAAAAATTTTTGGACCCTTCTATTTGCCCTTAAACTCTTGAAATACATTGTACAGTTCTCAAGTATGATAGTTCAGCTAATTTGTTGCAACTCCAAAAACAAACATAGGCTACACTCCATGATCTGGGCCCCCAAAATGTCAAAACTCTTTATCACACTGTAAACAAATTTGGCAATGCAATTTCTAAGTGCAGAATTAAATCTGATAGACAGGATAAGGGTGCATGCCGATTTTAAGGCTTCTATCTGTCTAAAAACCAAAGATATGGGTGTCCAATGTCTTAAATCATTGTTATTTCCTATGAGGGCATTGCTAAGAGCCTAGTGTTCAGTCAAGTTCCCATGAATAAAAAATGGTTAATAATATGTGGCCGCATTGCTGTAAGGGGCAAAGGGGGTTTAACAGATTAGGCCTAAATATAGGATGTCCCAGGATCACAACCTGGGTGGACAACACAGTCAACAAGCTGCTGTTTATGTGTTAGGCCTACTGCTCACTTTATGCCCCATCATAAATTTATGAAGCAACATTTTATGGGTTATTAAGAGTTAAAAAATAATAATAGGTATAATTAATAACTAGAATAACTGGCAAGCCAACTATTCATGTTAAGATAAAACTTTTTTGTATCACAAGTTTTCTGAAATATGTGTAAATGAGGCATACCTGTGAATATACAATAATGTGTGAATATATACACTAATGATCTAATGAGATACATTTTTATCTATATCTGTATATTTTTAAAAGCCTACGCCCTGTACACCAAAGTGTATTAGGCTATGCACTGAAAAAAGTGTCCTTTTCTTCCACAACTGGGAAAATGCATAGGCTAATCCTCTACAGTAGGCCACCATCACCAAATTTTCAAGTGTGTGTGTGTGTGTGTGTGTGTGTGTGTGTGTGTGTGTGTGTGTGTGTTTTTAATAGGCCTAGCTTATGGGTCATTCCACGCCAAGTCACCCAATTTTGAGAAATTTTCCCAGTTCATGCCATGGATTTTTTTGAAAAAAATCATGCCCTTAGTCCAATCCGTTTTCTGCTGTCCTGCCAAATCTCAGAGTTGTACTCCAAACCGTTTTTGAATAATAAAATGATGAAATATAGCTGTATGGGAAAATGTGACTCCCTATGTTAAGCCTTTCCCAATAAAGGAATTTCACTGGATAAGGCTGTAATTTTCACCATGTTTAGATATTACCCTATTAAGCATTTTATAGATGGATTTAATTTGTTTATATGTACATCATAGGTATTTTGGAATGAAATGTGAGTATATGCCCAAACGTCAAATCAATCACTTTCAAAATTCAACATTTCAGTGAGGTTTCACTTTTCAAGTTTAAAATTTTCTGGAAACGCAGTTTGACCACTGATCTTTTAGTAAAAAAAATTGAAAATGTGTGCCATAAACAAAGAACAAAATACAGTGGCTCAAACATGGCCACTTGCTGCAATAAGGTATTTTTGGCCAACTTTGGACTATTGCTTTTCATAAAGGGAAATGTCCGATGCCTTCCATTTTTTTTCCTGAAAAAGATCATCTTTTCCTCAGAAACATACTAAAATTTCAGAGATGTGTTACATCCCATTCTTCCTATTTAGATTTTGTGAAGACATCAAACCTATCTATGGTGATTGTCATTTTCCCTGGGTTGCCATGGGTGTTTGTTTACACAAACCATGTGCTTCTTTGTTGATATAGCCATGTGCTCTTCCCACTGTGACATTTAGGATTTTTCTTCATCTTGTGACTCCCTTTTTCGGGTTAGACAGAAGACCATGGACAGTGTCTAGGTCCTCAGAAAAAAATCTTGAAGAAAATCACAACATATTGACATGCTATATGATATTAAATATCAACAATGTGGCCAGTTCATGCCGGAATGTAAATTGTATTACCATTATCTTTATAATAGCATTTGAATTCTGAAATATGTCGAAATGAAAGGCTATATAAAGTGATGCGGGACAATGTTTATCCATCTCGTTTCTATTACTTATTGTTTAAACTAAGTATTTTAAACTAATTTAAACAAATGAAACGATTACATTGTGAGTCAATTGCAAGGCAAATCGTCCTAAGTCAGATAAGAACTATCATTCATCAATCATAAATAAAACAAAATTGTATTTTCTTTTAACATCAGTATCAATTAGCAATGCTAACTGCATGCACTGCTTGATATGAGGCGTGTGTGATTTATTTTAGGCACCTGCCTAACAGCATATGTATACTTAGCTATGTTTCTGATGTGCCACATCCTCTAAACAAATGTGTCGGGCTTCTCAATCATGGTTGCCTTTCTCAGCCACACCTGGCTATAATTGAGGTCAATTACCCATAATTCCAAAGCTAGACTGGTGATGTTCAAACCACCCAAGGTTTGTGTTATGTGTTATGGTAATTTTCACTTTAATGCTAAATTTCAACAAAAGTGAAAATGACGTGTGTAGGCTAACTTTGTTAGGGAATGTGAGCATGAACACATGGAGTATGGTAATATTGCATGTTGAAACCCTTACTGAGTACAGCAGGAAATGGTATGCCACAGCATGTGAAACATCTGCTGAGAGATGAATCATGCTGGTCAGTCAACCTTGCTGTAATGCAAGTCATTGATTGGGACACCTGCTTACTCGGAGCATGCATTGCTTGTTAAATGAAATAATTGTCATCAATAATGATAGTGATGCTGTTTAAAAATCATATGCCTTCAAGCAAAGAAAGTGACACGTTCAGCGCATTTTGAACAATTTTTTCCTTGGCAGTTTAGTAATACTAATATAATTATTTATCATGCATTCTTTGAAATTCTGAAACATTTGGATTTGATGGGAGAGTGGGTCTAATATTACGTCCCTGCTTTTATGAATGATAAACTTCTGAAGTTGGATAAAAGAAAGTGCTCTCTAGTTTTTTTGTATGTGGATAGGCCTGTTCCTTCCTTCTATGTTCATATTTGACACTTTGCAATGTTCAAATAATCAATATTTATGTGTAAATAATTGTGAAAAAAAATCATTCAGGAACAACATATTGAATAAATCAGACACAATGATCCAGAGCACATGGCTACATAAACAAACCAGCACATGGTGGGCGTAAGGCAGGGTTTCCCAAAGTTATAATACATAAATAATAAATAATTGACCATAGACGATGCTAAACACCACTAAACAGAGATTCATTCTTTCAAAACAATGTAAAGTTAAAACAGATTCACAGGCATTATCAGATCTGATGGCGGGCCGCCAAAAATGTTTTCGTGGCCGCCATTGTCCCACGGGCCGCACTTTGAGAACCAAGGGTGTAAGGAATACACAGGAAATTGACTATCACCAAAGGTATGTTTGATGACTTTAGAAAATCATGAATGGGGTAACGAGACAGAACACATCTCTGAAATTTTGATATGTTTCTGAAAAAAAGTCAATCTTTCTCAGAAAAAAAAATGGAAGGGATGCGACCTTTCCCTTTATGAAATATAGTGGTCTAAAGATGGCCAAAAAATGTCTTTTTTAGTCAGAAGCCATGTTTGAGCTACTGTATCTTGCTTATAATTGCATGCAAACATGTTCTACTCACAGCATTTGAAGAATGTGAGTACCACTGCATTCTCAGAAAGTTTTGTGGCACAATGTTGAAAATTCAATGAAATATTAATTTGGAAATATGAACATTAGACATTTCAGTATCAGAATTCATTTTCCACCATAGCTCGCCATATTCTACATAAAACAAGCAAAAGTCAGACTAGAAATCATTGTTAGGGTGATACCTTGGCTTGGTGAAAATTACAGCTTTGTCAAGTAGAATTTCTTTATTTGGCAAGGGTTAATGTAGGGAGGTGGTCTTGCCTGTACTGGCATATTTCAAAATTTTATATATAAAAAAGTGTTTGGTGTACAGCTCTGAGATTTGGCATGATGACACTACTTATACTGAAGAATGTATGTAATTTTTTTCAAGAAAATCTATGACATGAACTGGGAGACACTAGTTGAGTTGGCATGGAATGACCCTTATGCTGTGTAAGCATAGTGTAAGAAGCCCATGATTAAACTGCGTGAAGTCCTTACACACCCAGGAGATGGTTGACCTCTTCCTCATCCTCTTCTAGTTTGACCTCAATCATTGCTCTTGTCTGAAGTAGGCAAGTAGGCTTCTCTTCGTAGCCAACATCCTCAGAAGCGACGTCTGCTTCGGTTTTACAACTAACCTTAAGTTGTTCTGCGGTGGGCTTTTCTTCTTCATAACATCCAATCATGTAATCATCTGTTTCCTCTTTTATGTCTTCTACCTTCACTAAAACTCTCTGCTTCGGGTCCGTTTTGGTGACGTTAACGTTACATACAGAACTCAAATGCAGTCCGTGATTCATTTGCGGATCCATTGCTTCTGAAGAAAGTTCCAACGTAACTTAATCTTTGATAACGTTATCGCATTCAACCTTTCACCTACGTGAAACATCCAGTCCATTCCCAGAGAACATACATTTGTAAGGCATGAACAAAACTCAACTCAACTCTTAAATTTCTGATATTTGTGTGTTTGAAAGCTTCTTCGTGTCTGACACTGAGCCCAGGCGGAAGATAAGCTAAATACAGTATACCGCCACTGGTGGGAATGGAGTGTAACTGCAAGCAACTTTTCTTCAGTGATTTTTTTCAGAGACTTCATGTTTTCATTTTCAGAGCTTACCTTTCTTACCTATTATTATCTACAGTAATATGAAGCAAGCCAGGGTGTAAAATGGTAACAGAATCCTGGAATTAGCTAGCCTGGGAGTTCCCATGCTCCTTTACGCGCTTATTTCATTTCACTCTGCAAAGCAGCATGGTGACCATGGCCGATCTTCTTGGCTGCTTTCTATATCCAATCACAGGACAAAGACGGACTTGTACGGCCCTCGATTGCATTTTACGTCACGTGGTGGCTCTGGACTATGTAAAGACACTATGATAGACATTCGTAGCGCCCAATAAACGGCTCTGCACAATCGTAAACAACGCTTCCACTACGAGAAAAACAATAGGTGGCTCTCCAGACTAAATCACTTGTGATTTTAGTTTGGCGTTCACCAGGCTAGGAATTAGCGGTAGTAAAGTAAGATGCATGCAGACCCTTTAAAATGAGACTAACTTTTTACGTGTGATCATTCATTTGTTATATATTACACAGGCAAGCAATCTATTATGACATTTCAAATATTTTATTTGTTAAACATTCATAAAAATAACAGCAAAGAGGAAGAACCTGTGCCAGACACGCAAGGGCGTCAGCGTAGTTTCCAAAGTGTTTTTTGCGTATTTCCCTTGAAGTCAAGGGCTGTCCCCTGGGGCGCTGCTAGAAATATTGGGTCCTATGTCAAAAACTAAATTTGGGCCCCTCAAATATTGATTTTAATATTAAAATTTTCTATAGGCTATGCAAAAACAAAAAAAAAAACCTTAACAGCTAGGTTAAAGTTAGCCTGACATAGCCCGACCATAATACTGCTGTTCATCCGTATTCGTGGTCTGGGAACGGTCCTCTTGGGCGTGTTTATATCGGTAGAGAGTCTACCGGCCAATAAGCGACGCTGATTAGACGAGCTGTCCAATTGTTTCAAACCAAAAGTGAATACCCTCCCCCCGCAGTATAATCGCGTAAGGTTAAAGAACCTCCAGACCATGAATACGGATGAACAGCAGTATTATGGTCGGGCTATGTCAGGCTAGGTTAAAGTAGCCTAGCAAATAAATGATATAATGTAGCCTACTGCGTACATTCATGAGGTTGTGTGTATATACATATGTTCTTTAAGACCTCCTTTGGATCCAAACCCCTTCCCACACAGACCACATCTATGAGGCGTTACTCCTGTATGTTTAAACATATGACCTTTAAGACTCCCTGGGGACGAAAAGCCTCTTCCACAATGCGTACATCTGTGAGGCGATTCTCCAGTGTGTTTAAACATATGAGCTTTAAGACTTGATTTGATTGCATACCCCGCCCCACACAAGCTACATTTATGAGGCATTTCTCCTGTATGTAATAACGTGTGGACCTTAAGACCTCCCTGTGTAGCATAGCCTTTACCACAATGGTCACATTCATAAGGCATTTCTCCTGTGTGTTTAAACATGTGTTTTTTAAGGGCTGACTTGTTTATTAACAGTTGTCCACATACGGGACACTCGACATATGTGTACACCTTCTCACCAACGTGGATCACCTTGTATTCTCCACACTGAGTAATATTATAAAACCTTTTGCCAGAGTCCTGATTCTGATGAACTCCTTCAAGAGTGTGGTTGTGTTCTTCTTGCTGATGAGTTTCCAGTTGTGCCTGGTGTGTGAAACTCTTCCTGCAGACTGTGCAGGGGTGCTGCAGACTTCCTGTGGGTTCCTGTAGGTCGAGTTCTTCATTCTGGCCATGGAACTCCTGTTGTGTTCTGCGTGAGGGTTCTGGAACACCTGCAACAATTGTAAATCCCATTATAAATCTATGGAGCGACATTTTTGAATGTGTTTAAAAAAAATAATAAAAAAAAGATATCCCCACAATAATGGCAAGCTAACTATTCATGTTAAGATCAATCTTTTTTTCTATTGCAATTATCTTGTTATCTGAAACCTAAATGAGGCATCATATGTGAATATACAATAAAGATCTACATTTTCATCTAGGGTAAATGAGCTTCACAACCTAAACCAGTAGTAGTACCATAGTAGTATATATTTTAAGAAGCCTACACCCTGCAGATGAAGTTTATTATGCACTGAGAAAAAGTGTCCCTTTCTTCAACACCTTGGACAATGCATTATGTATTCCATCACCAACATTTTGTTTTATACCTTGGCTTAGCCTACTGTTTTATTTTTGATAGGCCTAGCTCGCTGTGCTAGCATAGGAAGCCCATCATTTGTACATGATTAGGCTAGGCTACATACCCAGGAGATGGTCAAGCTCTTCCTCATCGTCTTCTAGCTCGACCTCAATCCACGCTGTTGTCTGAAGTAGGCAAGTAGTAGGCTTCTCTTCGTAGCCAACATCTTCAGCAACGTCTGCTTCGATTTTACAACTAAGTTGTTCTGCTGTGGGCTTTTCTTCCTCATAACATCCAATCATGTAATCATCTGTTTCCTCTTTTATGTTTTCTACCTTCACTACAACTCTCTGCTTCGGGTCCGTTTTGGTGACGTTAACGTTACATACAGAACTCAAATGCAATCCGTGATTCATTTGCGGATCCATTGCTTCAAAGGCGATCAAAGAAAGTTCCAAAGTAACGTTAACTTAATCTTTGATTAAGGAAATCAATGTTTATCAGGCCTGAGTCCTTAACGTACAAGCAAAGTGCCAAAGAAAGAATTGACTTTCTTACAACTCAAACGTAGGCTAATGTTAACGTCACCCCCTGGATTGTGACTGATGCATTGAGGGAAAAGTTAATAATGAACAACGTTTCATTTAGAAATTCGCGACTCCACACACTGAGAGTCCTTCATGAAATATTCAGTCAGAGACACCTTAGAAGGGCTTTGATTCTGTCCATTCCTAGAAAGTAAGACATCAACAAAACTTAACTCAACTTAAATTTCTCTGATGTGTTTGAAAGCTTCTTCGTGTCTGACACTGAGCCCAAACGGAAGATATAGGCTAAATACAGCATACCGCCACTAGTCTGAATGGAGTGTAACTGCATGCAACTTTTCTTCAGTGATTTTTATCAGACACTGTTTTTTATTGACAGAGCTTATAGTGCCTCATAACTTTGATTGCCTTTCTTACCTATAATTACCTAAAGTAATATGAAGTAAGTCAGGGTGTAAAATGGTAACAGAATCCTGGAATTAGGTGTAGTAAAGTAAGATGCATGCAGACCCTTTAAATTAGGAGACTAACTTTTTACATGTGATCATTCATTTGTTATATAGTCACAAAGGCAAGCAATCTATTATGACATTTCAAATATTTTATTTGTTATACATTCATAAGAAATAACAGCAAAGAGGAAGAACCTGTGCCGGATAAGTAAGGGTGTCAGCGTATAGTTTCCGAATGCCAAACTAAAAATCACAAGTGATATTTAGTCTGGAGACCTACCTATTGCAATTCTCGTAGCGGAAGCATCGTTTACGATTATCCAAAGCCGTTTATTGGGCGCTACAAATGTCTATCATACCGTCTGTACATACCTCGGAGCCAATACCGGAGCCAATACCAGAGCCACCGCGTGGCGTAAAATGCAATCGAGGGCCGTACAAATCCCTTTTTTGTTCTGTGATTGGATACCGAAAGCAGACGAGAAAATCGGCCATGATCACTATGCTGCTTTGCAGAGTGAAATGAAATAAGCGCGCAAAGGAGCATGGGAACTCCCAGGCTAACCTTCAGCCGGAATTGAATGCATTTTGACTCCGTCACAGTCTGGAACAATGCAATGGAAACATGTTTCCGTTTGGATATGACGTATCCTCTCACCTGGCTCTCACTTCCACATTCAGCAGTAACAGATCGCTAGCTAATCCAATTTATTTTGACATCGTAGCGGCAATAAGTCCTCAAGATCATGAATGTTAATGTCATGTACCAATTTTGCAAAGGTAATTCGAAAGTAGGGGGGAGAATAACGAACGTGTTCAGGCAGGTTAAGGGACATCGCTCTAAATTGTGTGCTGATTGGCTAAACCGTGAGTGAACCGAGGTAGGCTCTCTATTCCAGACTCGCATACGGAGGTAAAATTCATTTTAACGTAAGTACGCAGGATGGCACTGCCAGACTACTCCCCACAGTAGCCTACTCACTCCTTTACACTGCTAGTCTAGTTTACCTTTGCATACTACACTGTTTGATTCTGGGAGAATCGTCTCTCTTTAACCAAATGTTTGAGTCATGCCAGTTGCCCATAGAGATCCTGTGTGCTAGCTCATCATTTCAGGACCACGGACAGCAACCGCAAGGGACATCATGCAGCCACGTGTCTATTACATCCGCCATTCTTCTCTGTGCAATAAAATATGAATTAAATATGGGAAACCTTCTGTCTACATATAGGCCCACATATGCTTTTTTTTTTTTTTTTTTTGCAAATTGTTAATGTAACGGAGGCTCGGGTGGTAGTGTGTAAAATCCTCATCACCCAATTCCATGGGCTAGAGTTAGAAGCTCAAGACCTCCCACCCTCACCTGGAGTTACATATGTGGGTAAAAGCATTTTGATCTCAGTGCTTGCGTTTTCCTAGTATGGCATCCCCAATTTTCCGCATTTTTTAGCTTTAGGTTAGCATAGGTGCTGGAATGTAATGTTGCCAGATAGCAACTCTATGGCAACTTTGCTTTCCAGCACCTGTGCTAAGGTAAAGGTAAAATTGGGGTTGCCAGACTAGGACAACGCATGCACTGAGACCAAAATGCTCTTACCCACATATGTAACTCCAGGTAAGGGGGTGAATAACCAATTTTCATAAAGAGGTGAACTATTCCTTTAAGATGTACCAGATTGCAGTGTTGAAGTTGAGCCAGGCAGACAAGCTATTTCAGGGCTAGTGATTTTTTCCACCTTTCATGTATAGGACATTGTAGAGAGACAGGAAATGAATGGAAGAGAGAGATGGGGAAAGAACGGGAAATTACCTCGGATTGGAATCGATCCCGGGTCCCCGGATTCATGGTATGGCGCCTTAACCAACTGAGCCACCACCACGCACTTTTCAACAAATGCAGTCTACACAAATACTCAATAATATTTCAAATTTTATTTCATAAAAGGACATTTGCACAATACCCCCCCCCCCCCCACACACACACACACACACACACACACACACACCACACACACTCCATTGCATCAGAAACTATTGCATGTCATTTTTTTAAGTTCAGAAGGATGGGAGCAGGCTTCACTCCAGAGTCTTTTTGTAATTTTTAAGAGTGCTGGCCCAGCATTTATGCAGTCAAGAATCAGGAAAGGAGGCCGCACTATGCATATACACCTTTTATTCACACAGACGCGTTTCGGCGTTCTGCCTTCCTCAGTGTGGAAGGCAGAACGCCACACACTGAGGAAGGCAGAACGCCGAAACGCGTCTGTGTGAATAAAAGGTGTATATGCATAGTGCGGCCTCCTTTCCTGAATCATGTCATTTTTTAAAACATCATTATCAATGTTTTATTATTATTTTGTCATATAATTGATTTGTAAAATTGATGTTACATTTATGTTCTAGTCTTCAGCCTGGCATAGTCCTCCAATGCCCCAAAATATATTATTAGCATAGTGAGGTACTTGTGATCAATTCCACTCTACATATTTGAGCTGATATTAGACGACAAAATAACATGTTTGCCTTAGAGAGAGAGAGATGGGGTGGGATCGGGAAATGACCTCGGGTCGGAATCAAACCCGGGTCCCCAGAGTAATGGTCTGACGCTCTAGCCACTGAGCCACGGTGCCCCCACAAAGCAATACTTTTAAAGTTGATCAAGGCATGCACAGATCGTGCTTTCCATGTAACCTCATATACATGTACAAGCAACAGGTAACATGGCACCTTCTTCTTCAAATAATTTAGTGAAAACATAATTTAAGAATGAACAACAGATAATGTACTAGTATACGATATGTTTTTTTTCTTCTTCTTTATTTTACTGTGACATGCATAGACCTAAATAAAAACATAAATATGAGTAGTCTATCTCGTGAATGTATGGAACAGGATTGTTACTACAATGTCTCTCCATTTGTCCATTACTTTTCACAAAATGGGGAGTACATTTTATTTATTATTACCATTTTTTAAAAATGTCTTTCCCCTGACTATATTGATTGTCTGTCTCCAAATCACATACACATCACACATAATGTACATCAACCCCACCTGGGGGTTGAGGGCAACTATTCCAAGCCGATTTCAAAACTTGAGATGTCTGGAGAAAAAGATTCTCCACTCACATGAGGTTCTTCAGAATGTTCACTCACATAAGGTTCTTCAGAATGCTCGCTTACACAAGGTTCTTCAGAATGTTCACTCACATAAAGTTCTCTAGAATGTTCACTCACATAAGGTTCTTCAGAATGCTCGCTTACACAAGGTTCTTCAGAATGTTCACTCACATAAAGTTCTCTAGAATGTTCACTCACATGAGGTCTTCCAGAATGTCCACTCACATGTTCTTTCTCCCCACTGTGACGAAGCATAATATGCCTTTTAAGATTTGATGGGAATCTGAAGGTATTTCCACAAAGGTGACATTTATGAGGCCTCTCTCCTGTATGTGTGAACATGTGTTCCTTCAGATAGTAAGGTGACGCTAACCCTTTCCCACACTCCGTACATTTATAAGCCTTTTCTCTCACTTTCTCTTTTTCGTCGTGAGCCTTCTTTTTCACTTTCTGTTTCTCATCACAGTGTCTTAGCACGTGAACTTTAAGATTTCTCACCCGTTTAAACTCTTTACCGCATCGCGTACACTGATGATGAGGTTTCGCGTCACTGTGAGACAGCATGTGGTCTTTGAGATGAGAGGTTACGGAAAATCCTTTTCCACACAGAGCACATGTATAAGGTTCTTCAGAATGTTCAATGGCATAAGGTTTTTCAGAATATTCACTCACATAAGGTTCTTCAGAATGCTCACTCACATAAGGTTCTTCAGAATGCTCACTCACAGAAGGTTCTCTAGAATGTTCACTAACATAAGGTTCTTCAGAATGCTCACTCACAGAAGGTTCTTCAGAATGTTTACTCACATAAGGTTCTATAGAATTAGAATGCTCATTCACATAAGGTTCTCTAGAATGTTCACCAACATAAGGTTCTTTAGAATGCTCACTCATATAAGGTTCTTCAGAATGCTCATTCACAGAAGGTTCTTTCTCCCCATTGTGACAAAGCAAATGCCTTTTAAGATTTGATGGGAACCTAAAGGTATTTCCACAAAGGTGACATTTATGAGGCCTCTCTCCTGTATGTGTGAACATGTGCTCCTTCAGATAATAAGGCGACGCTAAACCTTTCCCACACTCCGTACATTTATAAGCCTTCTCACTCACTTTGCCCTTCTCATCGTGGTGTCTTAGCACGTGAACTTTAAGATTTTTAGCCCGTTTAAACTCCTTACCACACTGTGTACACTGATGAGGTTTGGTGTCGCAGTGAGTCAGCATGTGGTCTTTGAGATGTGACGTTATGGAAAATCCTTTTCCACATAGGGCGCACGTAAACGGCTTCTCTCCTGTATGTATCCGCATGTGGACCTTAAGATCCGACGGTTGGGTACAGCCTTTGCCACACATGGGGCATTTATACGGCTGTTCTCCTGTGTGGCTCCGCATGTGAGTTTTAAGATACGTCTTTTGTGCGAATCCGACTCCACACAGCGCACATTTGTGAGGCTTTTCTGTAGCGTGTGTCGGCAAGTGAGCTTTAAGAGTTTTTGTCGTGGCGAACGACTTACCACACTGTTCACAAGTATAAGGCCTTTCTCCATTGAGTCTATTGGCACTGTGTGTTTGCGTGTGGGCCTTTAGCTCGGAGTTTGATTTGTAACTTTTTTCACATACGACACATTTATAAGGCCTCTCTTCCCCGTGTCTTAGGAGGTGAACTTTAAGGGTTTTCAAAAGAGTAAATTCCTTACCGCACAACGTACATTTGTGCTGTTTCTCATCCGTATGAGTTAGCATATGGTTCTTGAGATGTTGCGTTGATTTAAAGTTCTTTCCACACTGAAGGCATGGGTGAGGTTTATCTTCGGTGTGAGTGAGCATATGGTTTTTAAGAGTACACTTTTTGCCGAACGCAAGTCCGCACTGCGTGCATTTGTGTGGCCTCTCCCCAGTGTGAGTTAACATGTGGTCTTTCAGCTGCGACGTTTTCGTAAACGCTCGCCCGCACAAGTCGCACGAATAAGGTTTCTCTCCAGTGTGTGTTCGCATGTGAACTTCGAGATTTGACCTGGCTGGGAAACCTTTTCCGCAGTGTGGAAAAGTACAAATCCATTTGCCTGGCCTTGGCTTTCGACGTGATCTGTCAAGAGGGCGGTGTTTTTCTTGCTGATGAGTTTTCAGTTCTGTCTGGTCTATGAAACTCTCGCTGCAGACTGTGCAGTGGTGCTGCAGACTTGCTGTGGGTTCCTGTAGGTCGAGTTCTTCATTCTGTCCATGGAACTCCTGTTGTGTTCTGTGTGGGGGTTCAGGAACACCTGCAAGAAACATTGAAATTTTGTTAGAAGTTTTGTAAACCTTCAAAAACACTGTTTTATTTGGAATATACTAAACTTTAAACTATGTACACATTTGGGGGGAGGGGGGGTTAAGGGTACACTTTTGTTTAATGATGATAGCATTAAAACGAGAAGAAAAAAAATGCACCAAAAGAAATTAAGGGACATTAACAACAGAAATAAATATTTTAATCGTTTGACAGCACTAGTTTATCTCGTCCAAGTGTAACGGAGGCCAGCTAGCGCGGCTAGCTAGGTGGTAGTGTGTAAATCCTCATCACCCAATTCCATGGGCGCTTCTAACAAGCTGAGTTAGAAGCTAAGGCTTTTAGCTCAGTTGGTTAGAGCGTTCCACTCCCACGCCGGGAGTTTGTAGCTTGCGGGGTGGCGGGTTTGAGACCCGTGTGCGGTGCGGACCGCCACCGGCTACACAAGGAGGTTAAGTTTCCTCTTTGTTTGTGTGCAAGTTAACAGTACCTTAACGGTACCATAAACGGATTGGTAGTTATCTGCATCTGAGTTCGTACTGCATTGTCTGCATTCTCTGAGTTTGTTTCTGGTCTTCTATAAACAATTCTGCACTGTAAAAAAAGAAAAGTTAGCAGAACTTGAAATTTCAAAGTCAACCGATTTCACTGGCTTTTTTAAGTTAGCCCAACTCATTAAAGTAAGTTAACACACTGTTAAAAAAGAAAAAGTTTGCTGAACCTAAAATTCTAAGTCAACCCATTTCACTGGCTTTCTTAAGTTAGTCCAACTTCAGAGTGCATAACTTGATATTTCAAGTTGCCAGGACTCATTAAAATAAGTAGTCAGAACACAGCATTTTAAGTTGCCGCTACCTTGATGTCAAAGTGACATGTCCCAGAATCCCTCACCTTCCACATAAATTTGATCATGTTTATCCATGTTGAAATGTAATTGTGAAGAATCAATGAGTAGATGAACAATTGTTAACACTATAAATTGCACAGTATAACCATCATGCTACTTGAGTACTGTGTTGCACTTTGTATTAAAAATTATATTTATTATGACACACCATCATGGAGATGACTATCCACAATTTACTTATCCTTGTAGGTATGATCACTAAGGTAAAAGATAAAGCTTGTTTGGATATTTAAAATATTATTGCTGACAATGAATGAACATCAAAGCTGCAGGTGTTCAGATCAGTGATAAATCAAAATCATCTTAACAAGCTAAATATTTCACTCAAGATATAAGGGTTTGGGAGATGTGATAATGGCATGATGTTTCTATTGAAAATAAACATGGCTTATGTAAGGCTTTGTGTGAATATAATCATTCCATTCAGGGTTGAATTGTAATGCTAACCAAAAATCACATTTATTTGAAAATCTGTTTATATTTACCAATAGGTTGCACTAGGAAGTGTGCAACCACAGCTTAAACTAGGTTGCACTAGGATGTGTGCAACCTCTGCTTAAACTAGGTTGCACTTGGAAGTGTGCAACCTCAGGTTAAACTAATCAACTAAGATTAGTTTACTTGCTTCTTCAGGCACACATTTTTTGGAGCATGTCCAAATTTCAGTGATACCTTTGCTGGAGCAATGAAATGATCAATTTTGAGCTTAGCTGAAGATTATGAATTCCAGTTTGAAATCATCATTTGTCTTTTAAGAAAGGGCTTCTCAGTTACCCTTGCTCTTCCCTAAAAATCAACCAATGATCTAAACTTTATCCTAAATTTCGCATCAGTTTCAATCTACCCTACTTTTTGAGAAACCGCACTGAGCAGTAAGACAATATTTGAATTGAAAATGAACAGTAAGACAATATTTGAATTTAAAATGGACAAATACTGGTACCCATAATTCTCGGACGTAACTCTGAAACACCTCTGTCATGAGAGTGTTGACTTGCGCTAGAGCCAGTGGGAGCTTAGCTCCAGGAAGTGTGACTCCAAGTGACCATTAAAACTAACTTGACATTAATCTTATTTAATTCATTTCTTCAGTGTCATAGAATTAAGAAAGAAAATGCTTTGGTATGAATGGTTATCACAGTTGTTTTTAAAAGCATTTAAAAAGGATGCCATGCACATCCAAATGCACAGGCTATCAGCCTTGGTTTTGTCGTTAGAGCATGTATACAGATGAAGTCATACATAGACTAATGGTTGGAGCTTCAGACTTGAAATCACAAGGTTGTTGGTTCAATCCCTATGTGCTCACTACTTGAAAATATGTTGATAAGGGCAGTTTTTTTTGTACTAAGAGCAATCACTGTTTTCTCAAAAAAGAAAAAAGATTTTATGTTGGCAGAGCAAGGATTTTTAAGTTGGTAGAACAAACAATTAGTAGTGTTTACTTACTTTAATGAGTCCTGGCAACTTGAAATATCAAGTTCTGCACTCTGAAGTTGGACTAACTTAAAAAAAGCCAGTGAAATTGGTTAACTTTGAATTTTAAGTTCAGCAAACTTTTCTTTTGTAGCGTATGCTTTTTAAAATTATATTAAAAATATGGCATTACTGTTTAGGAAGAAATTAAGCTATACCTAGACTAATGGATAGGGCTTCAGACTTGGAACTTAAAGGTTGACGGTTCAATCCCCATGTGCTCTCAACCTGAAGATGTATCAGTAAGGACAGCTTTTTTGTATAAAGACCAATCACTTGACTTGAAATTTCAAGTTGGCAGAACAAGGAATTTTAAGTTGGTGTTACAAACGACTGTGTAGTTAAAGTAAGTAGTGTTTACTTACTTTAATGAGTCCTGGCAACTTGAAAAATAAAGTTATGCTCTCTAACTCGAGAAAACCAGTGAAATCGGTTGACTTTGAAATTTCAAGTTCTGCTAACTTTTCTTTTTTTACAGTGTGGTTCTGCATGGCGGTGGCCATGACATACTGTATGTTGTTATTGTTTTAATGAGCTAAACAACCTTTACACTCTAAGACTACAAAATGGCTCAGCAGAAGAAAGAAGATGGCCAAAGAAGTGGAGTTCTTACTTTGTGTTACTTTGCACTTTGCAGTCTAAAACATTTGTGAGGAGTGGTTTGAATGATATTTAAGTTTAGAAATGGAATAAAAACAGTTACGGCAAACAATTACAGCATCCACCAACATGAAATGTACTTTTTTGGAAACACTAGAAGTCTGTTTTTAATCATTCGTGATGGTCTTTTCTTTGCCTTATTCTTGCAAAAAGATTTGTTGAAAATGCACACATACAGTAGCACTCCTGGCAAATGAAGGCATTTTCAAATGCCAACAAAATGCCCTGAATTCATGATGCACAGCTTAAAGCTATAATCCGGCGTGAATCAACACCTAGCCCTGCTGTTTTATACTGCTGAGCGCTACTGAAAGCCACCTAAATGATAAAATTTTGTGCATCGTAGAGTTTGCGAAGCGGCAGCTAACACTAAGTGAATGAGGCATGTCAAAAACGAAACCTAATCGATTTGCTTTCGTTTTGAAATGCCCCATTCTGTTAACGTTAGCTGCCGTTTCGCTATCTCAGTCTGCCTTGCATGAAATCCAGTGATTGAGGTGGCTAACAATAGCGCTTGGCACTACAAAACAGTAGGACTATGTGTTGATTCACGCCGGCTTTCTCCTTTAAAGACAACAAATTGCCACACTTGGTTCAAGGTAAGCAAAGGATGAACTGCACATAACCTTTAGATACTGGAAATATTGGAGCGCCAGTAAGGGTTAAAACCTAAACTTGTATCCATTACATTTGTGTTGTAGCCTGATATAGTCCACCCATAATACCAATGTTCATCCGTATCCATGGTCTGGGGACGGTCTTCTGGGGTGTGTTTACATCGGTAGAGAGACTACCGGACAATAAGCAAAGCTGATTAGAAGAGCTGTCCAATCGTCTCAAACCAGAACTGAATTTTTGGGTTTCCTGGTTAATTTCATTCACAAATCCATGTCATTCTCAGCAGATCTTTTTGACAGAAAAGTATAAAGCTCACCAGTAACTACTAGTACTACAATAAAATTTACAGAATAGACCTTTATTGAACAATTTGAATCCAAGGTGCTGAGCAAAAACTGATTTCAGTGATCATTCTTATGAAAAAGTGAAACACATATGAAATGCTCAAAAAAATGTAATGTAAATATAAAATGTGCACAAGCAGCAAATAAAAAAATGCAAAAAAAAACAACAAAAAAAATCCCTTCCATTACCTCTGTGGAAGGTGGACAAAGCAGCACACCAAATGAGTCCATAACAAACTAGAACAGATCACCGCAAAGCAGATGACAGTCACACCAGCATGTGGTACGGCTGTAAATCAAAGAAGCGTAATTCACTGACCCAAGAAAGTCACAGCATTGACAACGGTTAGCACATTAAGCACATAAAATGTGAAATAAAATGTGATAAAAATGTATGTATAAAAAAATAAAATAAAATACAGGTAAATATAAAAAATATATACATGATGTGCATAAAAAATGCAAAAAAAAACAGTGTAACTATGTTCAGGTTTGCAGTAACACAATGAACTACTGGTAGTCTCTGAAATGGTGTGAAACTTCACATTAGCTGTCCAAAGAACTGTCCTATTTCATGTTCTTTACATGGTAGGCCTTGTAGCAGTTACGCTTCTCATTGAAACATAATCGGACATCACACTTTTCGCAAGCTGTGTCAGTGTACCCATCCTTGCAAACACTGCATCTGCCACGCTTCTGCAGTTTGGTCGGCAAGTGTCCCACACCGTCATTGCGGACATCTTGTGGTGGATCAAGCCTTTGAATCCTCGGTGTATACACTTTACCAACTCCTCTGTTTGTCCTTCCTCTCTGCCGGACTGCATTCACCATGATCAAAGAACTGGCCAAATCGGCTTGGAATTTCCGGAGCGTCAGAATCTCCTTCTTTGGGACATTAAGGGCAATGCTGTGCTTGCGGTACAACAGCCATGCCTGTGTGACTGCAATGGTGATGGTATGCCAAAAGAGGTAGATGTACCATCGCTTGGACTTCAGTGGGAATCTGTACTTTGAAATCAGACTGTCCAAGAAGTCCACACCACCCATCAGATTGTTGTACACCCTCACAACATGTGGTCGAGGAAAGACAACGTAATCCTTCTTTGACTTGACCCAGCGACGAACGTTCTCCACAGGCTCTGGACCAACATACGAGGAAGCCAGTAGTACAGCGCGGTTGTCATACCACCGGACAGCGCTCACCCCATGTGTAGTTTCAACCCGGTAGTCAAAGCTACCTCTGCCATCCTTCTTCAGCTCCTTTTCCTCTTTCAACTGGCAATTCTTGAGTCTGTTCTCACGTGCTGTCCCAAGGTAGAGGATTCCTCGTTCTTTCAGAGCTAGGATGAGCGGCATACTAGTGAAGAAATGATCTGCAGTAGCTTTGTAGTTCTTCCCTGTTGGAAGTGTTTCACAGAGTCGAAGAACTACATCACCAGCGAGACCAAGGCCGGCACTAGTAGCCACATGACCACCACTACTACCCTGATAGACCTCAAAATCGTAGAGTTGACCAGAAACACCACAGCGGCACCATATCTTGAAGCCCCACTTGCGCTGTTTATTTCGAAGATACTGTCTGCCAATCTTTCCCTTGAAGGCAACCATCTGTTCCCCGATTGAATTGTACTCCTCAGGTATAAGCTTCAGACAATTTCCACGGAACATCTCGAGCCACGGCTTGATCTTCCACAATTTATGCCTCTTGTCCTGCTCAGTCACAATCATGTTGTCAACAAAATGGAGACTACCCAGGATGCTTTGAAACCTATTGCGGCTCATGACGTCAGCAACCGGTGCGTATCTCGTGTCCGATTCCCAGTACATTTCCGTGTCAGACATGCGTACCAAGCCCATCTTCAAAAACATTCCAATGACCTGTTCAATCTCCTTTTTGTTAGTGTTCAGATACTTTCCATTTTTTTGCACTGAGTAAGTATTCGTCATACTGACCAGCAACTCAATCATGTTATCATCTATGAACCTCCTGAAATATTCAAGAGGTGTATCAACCTGCAATGGAACCTTCGTTGGATATCCAGTAAATTCAGAATCTGGAGCATCATACTGACATTTCCTCCAAGTGTAGTGATTTGGATCCTCTGTTGCAGTTGCTGGAGCCTTTTTTTTGGCTTGAGGGGTATCGTCCTCGGAATCCTCGGAATCCTCATCATCGGTGGCTCCATCATCTTGTTCGTTATCACTTTCCGACTCATCGTGCATGGTGCCGGGCTGGTAATCCGC
This sequence comes from Sardinella longiceps, assembly GCA_027497455.2. Taxonomy (NCBI): domain Eukaryota; kingdom Metazoa; phylum Chordata; class Actinopteri; order Clupeiformes; family Clupeidae; genus Sardinella; species Sardinella longiceps. The sequence goes on along the minus strand of JAODXP020000021.1, from coordinate 35,602,663 downwards.
ATCATCATCATTATCGTCGCCATCATCAGCAAGAACTTCTACTTCACTGTCATCACCGTTATTGAGAAACTGGAGAACATCTTCAGCGTTGAATTTTTTTCTTGACGATGCCATTGTGGCTGGGGGAAAAAGACAAAAACAAATTATGAGCTACAGTATACTAGTATATATTTGAAATAAACGACTAACAACAACTCTAGGCCTTGCTTACATTCTTACATAGAAAAATAAACTTCACAATCAACAGCAACTGTTAAGTAAATATGCAACTTCTATAATTGCACTTCAGTTAGGCTCAACATCAATCAAGGTATCAAATAAATATTTTATTTTTATTCATCATTATGGTTTATTCCTGCATACAAATGTATACAAAGGTCATTTTGTGCTACAGCTTACACTACATAATTGACTGAAAGGCCAGAGTTTCATATTGTAATTGTGCATCAGTTGGGCCCAAAATCAAATAAATAAATATACTTTGATTTATTCTTCTAAATGATGAATGATAAGCAGAATCTTCAGCACAAGCCAATATACACAGTGTACGTTATCACTTTGTGTAGTATGTACAGCATACACTTGATTTCTTACCTTGCAGTTTGTTATTTTGGTGTCTGAAATGGTGAGAAAGGGCGAGCACAAGTTTCACATGACGGATGCCATGTTGAAATCTGGTCAACCGGTGACAGATAGAAACACTTCCAGTGCGTATTTGCAACCAAGAGGTATACAGGTAATAAAATATACAAAAAAATATTGGAATGCCATTTCACTTTTTTGGCCCTACCCCTCAAAAAAGCTTGTAGCATATCTGCAACTGTGGGTGCTACATGGTATACACATGTCCCGTTGTAGTTCTAGGAAAATTTATTTAAGAAATGATGTGTGCTTTTGGGGGGGAAACAGACATTTGTTCCATCAACAAACTGAACAACGGGACTAACAACATCAACAGGTACAGGAACAACAACAAGACAACAAGAAGAGGCAAGACATCGTCGACGAAGGAGATGGAGAGAGCTTTACGTCGTTATGACGAGGTGTGTTTCTTTTTTTTCTTTTTTGTTTGTTTATCTAGCCAACTTTTGACATGAGATGACTGCCGCTTCAATGTTTTCTTTAAAAACAGGCACAGAGAAGAATGAGTTGTCTAGTCTAAATTGTTATCATGCTACTGTTGATGGAGCTAGGCTGCTTTGCAACTTTACGCCACATAGTTGCAGTGTGATACTGTAGCTACAGCAGCGGGAAAATTAACAAATTCCCTCAAAGACGGAGGGAGAAGATGCTACTGCCTTCCTCTACACAAGTGGTTCTCAACCGGTGGGGCCCGTTGGGACAGTCTTTTTAAAGACTAATACCTTAACAGTCTTTTCAAAGACAGGACACTTTCACAAAAGATGTGAAGTTGAAAGTCATAACAAATTTTATGGTGTCAATGAATGGTTGTGTTTAGTTTGATTATTATATAGTTTGATGAGTTTAATCTTTACTGAAAAACCAAAACAACTGAAAGCAAAAGCACTGATGTACTCCCAGGACGTTAGTCACACAATACCTGATAAGCCAGTGGTTCTCAAAGTGTGGTCCGCGAGCAAGCTCAAATGGTCCGCAAGTTGATTACCATAGAAATATGTGAATTTCGCCAGTGTCATTATTTGAAGGCCAAAGATAATAGTTGTTCACTGAATATAAGAGGCAGACCTGTAATTTACTGTTTATTAAAGCATTTGAAGTGCCTACTCTATAAATGACTTGCTTAAAGGGTAGCAGCATGTGAGTTGGCGAGGGGGCACCGTCATAAGCATTACCACCACAGGGAGGTATTTCTTTCATCTCAAAGGGCTGGGGTGGTCGGACAATTAGACCCTCACATAACTGCCATCAGTGGGTTTTTCTGGTAATAGGGTAATCTCCTACTTGGGAGACTTAGTCCTGGCTGACTGTGGCATAGCTGCCAACACTGTCTCCCAAGTATTTGGGAAAACTTGATCCTGGCTGACAAGACAATCTACTATCAAGGACCAGATTGATAGACCGTCTCCCAAGTACCAGATTCCCTCACCGTCACAAGGGAAGCAGCACAAATTGCAACCTTGGGTGCTTTTGGGATTGGCTGTGCTGTGCAAGAGTGGAAACAGCAACTTTCACATGCAGCAAAGAACAGCTGAGTGGCTGACAAGACAATTAACTATCAAAGGTTGGACCATGATATAACTGCCAACACTGTCTCCCAAGAATACAACATTCCCTCACCGTCACTATGGGAACAGCACAAATTGCTAACTTAGTTAGTGACTATGCGTTTAGTAATCACACCCCAGATTGGGCTGTGTTGTGCACAGGGGTGGACTGGCAATATGGCACACAGGGCAAATGCCCGGTGGGCCGACACACTATTTGGGCCGACGGCCCTGACATTCTCACTGTAATCATAGACTTATTTTCTAATGGTCTGACCAGTATAGTGGGCTGGTCTTGTTCGAAATGCCAGGGCCGATTTTTTCTCCCAGTCCGCCTCTGGTTGTGCAAGAGTGGAAACGGCAACTTTCACACACTAGCAAAGAACAGCTGAGTGCAGTTGAAATAGTAGAGGCCAGGAGATTAGCAGTAGTCTGCATCCATACAGACAGAGAGAGAGAGAGTAGGCTAATTCAAGCTGGCAAGATCTAAATATAGAATGCTGAGAGGGCCTGTACCAATGACTATTCAAACAACTGATGAAGACTAGGCCTACTAGCCTGGCATAGTCCGACCATAATACTGCTGTTCATCCGTATTCATGATCTGGAGGTTCTTTATCCTGACTCGATAATAGGGCTATAATAATATCCGGTTTGAAACAATTGGACAGCTCGTCTAATCAGCTTTGCTTATTGGTCGGCTGTCTCTCTACCGATATAAACCCGCCCCAGAAGACCGTTCCCAGAACATGGATACAGAAAATGGCAAGGGTATTGTGTGCACTGACAAATCTCTTCCCCTCAGTGGTACCTGGTGAGTAAATTCAGACTGACAAGATATATAGAATGCTGGCCTGTAGCAATGATAACCTGACATAGCCCGCCCATAATACGAATGTTCATCCATATCCATGGTCTGGGAACGGTCCTCTGGGGCGTGTTTACATCGGTAGAGAGTCTACCGGCCAATAAGCGAAGCTGATTAGCCGAGCTGTCCAATCGTTTCAAACCAGAAGTGAATGCCCTCCCCTCCGCAGTATAATCGCGTCAGGTTAAAGAACCCCCAGACCATGAACACGGATGACTCAGTATTATGGTCGGGCTATGTCAGGCTATAGCAATGACACTAAACTACATGTATTGATCATAGCAGACTAATATAATTGTTTTACTGTGTTGTACAATGTATTAGTCACTTGATCCAAGAGGTGAAAGACATTTATTTTCACATAACGTAAACCACCATCTTTCGTGCAGGGGCATAATGAAGGGGCATACAGAATATCACACCTGCCCGTTCAGGTGGTGTTGAAAATACCTACGAATCTTTTCTGCTGTGGTGCGGAGTTGGCATGGCTGATTGACAAGACTTGACAAGACTCAAACCAATACTCGTTTAATTGGGAAATCCAGATTAAATAGTTCAATGGGCCACATGTGGCCCCTCAGGACTGTAGTTTGCACTTAATGTCCAAGTGATGCCTAGTACAGTTAGTGATGTCTTAAGTTTAAGTACCCTATAGTATCTACTTACTTATAGTTGTATGTCTACTTTAGCTTCTTTTTATTGCACACTTGGAGCTTGGGGAAACAGTCCTCTTGCAATGTTGCCTACTATTGCATAGTTTGATTGACAATAAAGTTCACTTTGACTGACTTTAGTTTGCTCGGGTCTGCCCTAAAAGACTCCTCAGGCTCAAGCTAATATTAAGGTAAAGTTTGCACTAGTGATGCCCAGTAGGCCTAGTCTTAAGTTTGAGTAGGCTACAGTTATGTTAGTATAAGTCTACTTAGTTATTTTTAGTTGTATGTCTAATTTAGCTTTTTTTTCAATGTGCATAGGAGTTTGTGGAAATTCAATTTCAGTCCTCTTGCAATGTTGCCTACTATTGCATAGTTTGATTGACAATAAAGTTCACTTTGACTGACTTTAGTTTGCTCAGGTCTGCCCTAAAAGTCTAGAGCAGGGGACTCCTCAGGCTCAAGCTAATATTAAGGTAAAGTTAAGCAACTTACCATAGAGATTGCCATGCTCCCACTCATCCTCTTGCTTCACCGTCTCTGCTGTTGTCTGTGGTGTTTCATCGGAGCTAATGTCCGTCTCTGTGTCCGTTTCAGACTTGCATTCCGCGAACGGCGTCTCTTCCACATTGTAAACAAAGTCCTCGCCGACGTCTGTTTTAACGTTACTATGAAGATCTGCAACAGGCTTTTCTTCGTCATACTGATACCCATTCATATAATCATACTGCTCGTCTTCTATGTCCTCTTCTTTCACTACAACTCTCAGCACGTGATCATCTGTTTCAGTGGCTCTAACGTTACGGATAGAGCTCAACTCAAGTCCATTATCCATGTCTGTAAACGCTCCACAGATATCAAAGGAAGCTCCTAAGTATGTTTGAGATCGTATTCAACTTTTCATCAGGCTCTGGCATGAGCTAAACTGTCCTTAGTCAGAAAAAAAATGTCCAAACCGACGGATTTCACTCCGGGTTTTTTTTCCTGCAGCTGATCTGGTAGCCTACGTTTAGAACTAACGTTACGTTGTTGTTGAAAGAAACTTTTCATTGAAAACATGAATTAATGTATTTAGTCCTTGCACTTAAGAGTTCTACTTTGATAGGATGTGAAACATCCTTCATCCCCACAGGACATGAAGAATCAACAAAACTCTTGTCTTTGGAAGACTCCATAAAAAACATTCTGCTTGTGGTCGTCGTCTCCTTCTCCTGGTGTAATGGTGGTTAGCGACCAGATTTTATGGAGCATTACCGCCACCAACTGGACTGGAGTGCGATTAAGGAGTCTACCATTCTCAAACTAAGAATAGCTATATTATAAAATAATAAATATAATAATACAAATAAAAAAAAGAGCTGTTGTAGACCTATATTATGCACAATATCTCTGTACTCTTCAGATAGCTGTAGAGGTATAGAGGTGGTTAACCATTTCATGTGCAAATTATGAAATAAAAGTTCAGGATTTTTTATATAGGCCCAGGGTGCGATTTGGTGGGGGGGATGGGTCGGATTTCCTAACCTCTGGTTTTGGCATCCCTCCCTCTGCTTGAATAATTTTATCTCCGGTGGGGATAACATTTATCCCCCCTGGATATCTCGTGACAGTATGCAAGCAATGCGACTAACATCGAGTGCGCAGCGAATTATAAAATTAAAAAAATTGCGTCCTGTGTCCTGAATTGTGTGCGTGACAACTCCTGACCTGGCTCACTTTGCCTCGAACTTTATACTATAATAGTGGGGCTGTTAAGCATAAGAATTGTGCACAAAATGAAAGAAGCATGAAAATTTCAGGGTTTGTTCTTGATGACATAAGCTTTGATTTAAGATGTGGAGGCCTTCTCAGTTTGACCCCTGGGGTCAGCTAGAGGTCATTGACCTCTGAGACATGATATTTCTATGCCTGGTATTAAAAACAGGTGTACTTTAGGATTCAAATGTGATAGACCTATGTATTTCTGTGTGTATGACCATAAGAAACTAATTTCTGATAAGTTCAACACCCCCAGAGGTCAATAATGGTCACTTAGAGGTCAAAGGTCAAGGTCGATTGCAAAAAAACACCTAATTTCAGTAATCCTAAATACAAATGTCCCTTTCTGTGAGTCTGATCACAAGACACTCATTTCCGATGAGTTCAACACCCCCAGAGGTCAAAGATGGTCACTCAGAGGTCAAAGGTCAAGGTTGATTGAAAGACAAATCAACCACATTTCAGTCATTCTAAATACATACTTCCCTTTCTGTGAGTCTGATCATATCAAACTCATTTCTGATAACCCCAAAATACCCCCCAAAGTCAATAATGCTCAGAGGTCAAAGGTCAAGGTCACTTGGGGAAAAAACACATCTCATTTTCAGTAATTCTAAATACAAATGTGGAACTCCTTTTGTATTCTATTAGAAATTGCACGTAAATATGAACATGACAACAAATATAGGCCTATGAATATGAACATTCATAGGCCTACTCCCTATGCAACATAAATACAATAGAGTTCAACAGGTTAGACTACATAATGAGCTCTCTAAAAAATTATTATAGTACAGTGGGATTTGTTGTACAAGCCTTGACCTAGGGGTTGCATCAGTGCTGGCCTTTAGTGTGGGCATATTTTAGTCACTGCTGTCACCAGAACATGTGCACAGTAGGGATGGGGACGAGTAGTGAGTCTGAGTCAAGATTGAGTCCTTGAAGCTTCAGGTCAGAGTCAAGAACGAGTATAGAAAAAAACAAAATAACATCCAGAACAAGTAAATACTTGTCAGTTTTGATATCCTTGATCAGAGGCCTACAGAATAAGCTAGTTTGGGTTTTTATTTTGCCCAAATTCTGCCTATTACTCTAATACTGTATGCTGCTCTGTTATCTGTTATTATCTGTTAAGCCCACCCAGACTTTGAATCATCCTAGTACATGAAGAGCAAATTCTATTTTTCTAGTGAAACTTTATTCCCCTATAACACTTACATAAACATAATTGCAGTGTAATGCAGATAATGACTGTGATACTGACTCTTTTACACCCCCGGCCCTTCCACAAACACAAGTGATGGAGACGAGACCACTTATGCCGATTCCAAATCAAGAATGACCGATAGGAGCGATAGATTTTGACTAACAGGCTAGGTATTAACAGTGAACCGGTTGATGCCAGTAAATTGCCAAGTCTCAAAACAGTAGCCCCACTTTCTCTGGGGGACATGTTAACATTCAGGGTTAAAAGGGGATTTGTATTGCAGGAATACAAAAAAATTATAAATCAGGCCTATAATCTCTGTCACCTTGGCTAAATGAGAAATTATTTTATTTAGGGAAGGCTCCACAGGCCGTATTAAATAGCTCAACAGGCCTCATGTGGCCCCCAGGTCTTAGTTTGCCCAGGTTTGGTCTCATGAAATGAGCAGCATTAGATGCAACAAAGCACAATACAGTTGAAGACTCATCCCCTCAGCCATCTCCATCCTAAACAAAAATCATGTGTGTAATGGGTGTGCTAAGTATGTTCCTCCCCATGTTTTCCAACCCCCACTAAATGCAATGCTACCATCACTCATGCTCTTTCCCTGTGCCTATACAAATGTGTTTGTCTTTTGTGCATGTCCTATGTACTTATGTACATCCCCTGATACAAATGTGTTCTTGTCTTATATGCTGTCTTTTGTGCATGTCCTATGTACTTATGTACATCCCCTGATACAGATGTGTTCTTGTCTTATATGCTTATGTATATGTGTATATACTCTATGTTTACTGTATGTAACATCAATGTAGAAAGGAAACTGTGAAAACAAATTTCCCTCAAGGGACAATAAATCAACTAACTAACTAACTAACTTCCATATGCTCATAAACATTGCAATACACATGTACTTTACATTTCTATCACATTTCCATCCAAAGGTACTGTAAACCTTTTTTTAATGCAAGCTGAGAATGCCTCCACTTTAGGCCAAGTTTAAGGCTCAAGGGGGGTTTTGTTGTCAGTTAAACCACTTACATGTACAATGTAAAAAGAAAGTACTGTAAGTTTTTCAGGGACCCTGGTGAGATAGTTCACCACACCACATTAATGGTATCTTTGTCAGACCACACTTCATTTATGAACTGTGTGCAAACCAGGCTAAAAGTTAGCAGCTTCAAGAACAAACCTTCGGACGTTTCATGCTTCTAGAACAGCATCAACGCTACTTACCTTCAATTGCTTAATGAAATACAATGGAGCTGTAAGTTTGCATTTAGAATAAAGTTCTTTTTTTCCCCCAAGCGACCTTGACCTTTGACATCTGAGCGACCATTGATGGTGGGTGGATGATGGGGGGGGTTGTTGGCCTTATCAGAAATGAGTTTGTTATGATCAGACTCACAGAAAGGGAAGTTTGCAATTAGAATGACTGAAATGCTGTTGAAATGTCTTTCAATCAACCTTGACCTTTGACCTCTGAGTGACCATCTTTGACCTCTGGGGGTGTTGAACTCATCAGAAATGAGTGTCTTGTGATCAGACTCACAGAAAGGGACATTTGTATTTAGGATTACTGAAATTAGGTGTTTTTTGCAATAAACCTTGACCTTTGACCTCTAAGTGACCATTATTGACCTCTGGGGCTGTTGAACTTATCAGAAATTAGTTTCCTATGATCAAACACACAGAAATACATAGGTCTATCACATTTCCATCCTAAAGTACACCTGTTTTTAATACCAGGCATAGAAATATCATGTCTCAGAGGTCAATGACCTCTAGCTGACCCCAGGGGTCAAACTGAGAAGGCCTCCACATCTTAAATCAAAGCTTATGTCATCAAGAACAAACCCTGAAATTTTCATGCTTCTTTCATTTTGTGCACAATTCTTATGATAATAAGAGCTAAACAGCCCCACTATAAGCGCAGGTGTTTTTTTTCTCACTGGAAAGACTAAAGCTATTGGCGAGAAGGAAAACGAAAGGAAACTTCATAATGTTATCACATTGTTTGAACAACTTTGTGCAAAGGAAAACGAACTGTTTGGCAAAGGCACAATTTAAGTTCGATATGAAATGTGTGTAATGTTAACGTATCAGGCAAAATATCCGAATCGCGGGGATGAGAACACCCTAAATCAGCCAGTTGTAGAAAATGACCAATAAATGGCATAATCTAGGCAAAATGCTCAAACAATACGTTAAGTAGGCAGGCCTAGTTGTTCCTATTTGCATTGGCTATTTTTTATGCTCAATGCCCTGGCTTTCCTCACAGTTGCAAAAAAAATAAAATAAAATAGGTTAACGTTTCCAGCGCACTTCCGCGCGTACCGTCGGATCCAACGAATGTCTTGGGTTGGGTCAACATATCTCTGAGCTATCAAAGTAATTTGGCTATTATCAGCTACATTAAACAATGTAATCTGCAGCACTTTATTTAAATATTTAACACGCCGCAAGCAGCAGGAGGGTCTGAACGAGAGAGTTTCTAAGTTTTGTGAAAAATGTAATACACGCAGCAGCAGCTGTCACATGAAGTACGGTAGCCTACTTCAGAGGCATCTGGTAGACACTGCGCTGTAGAATAGATAGGCCTACTAATGGCATGATAGTTTTAAGGAATGAATAAGCAGAATATTTTGTTTTTTTTTTTTGGGGGGAGGGGGGGGGGTCTAGTAATGACGTCACCAACGCAATACCGTTTCAGAAACATCCCCCCTCTGTTTTTTTCACAAATCGCACCCTGTATAGGCCTATTGTTTTTTTTCTCATCAAAGTTGCCCTAGAGTTAATATCCATTTGACCTTTTTGTGAAATATAATTTAGTTTAAAAGTTATTTTACTTTCCAAATACTGTATGTGGACATTGTGCAAGGAGTAAAAAGTCATAAGAACTGCAAATAAAAATCTGGCAAACATTTTGCTACCAAAACGAGTGTCGTGTATGTGTGACGGGTCACGCCACCGATGTGGCGGTTTCCACCTCCGCAGCACCACTCTACTGGGTTCCACACACACACTCTAGACACTGGACAGCTGGATGGATCACTGTTTTATTTGCTGAAAGATATACAGAAAGTACAGTGTACTTGAAGGGATTTCATACAGTGGGTCTGGTCACTCTGTCCATAGATCTCTGTGAATTGCTCTGACTTAGTATATGTGTGTGTGCTAATATTTCCATGTCAATTTATAAAAAGGTACAAATAAACAAAATAAAACTGTAAACAGCTACTTATGTGTGTGATCGTATAGTGATTTAGTACTGGGCACTTGTACAACATACTTAAAGCTATTAAAGTCTGTCTGTTACACAGAATAAGACAAGAGATCCTTTTTTCCCTTTCATTACAAACACGTGGAACTCACATAGCCTAAATAGTCTAGTCGTGATCCCCATAGGCCCAATAGTAAACCCAGAAATGTTGAGTACCCTAAAGTTTTATTGCATAAATGTCATTTATAGGCCAAATGGATAAAATTTAGCTTGGTTGCCTAAAGTTGCACTTTGAGCAATTTGCATAATTAACATAAATAGGCGATTAAAGTGATATAATACAAGTGAATAGGCCAAAAATTTTAAATTATAGATATCCAGCAGTCAAAGAGAGTGGAACTCGCACACCAATACAGCCGATAAATTTGCTTTTATTGTATAAAAAAGTGCTACCCAAAAGTGCGTGCAAAACGTTTTCGGTCCCTCAGACCATCATCAGTGCAACCATACCATAGGGAGAGACTTCCTTATATAGGTAACGCCTAGTTGGCGGCATACATGTCAATCAAAAAGTAGAATAGTTCGGTTGACGTGTTGACTCCATTGTTATAAAAGGCACCGTTCACCTAATTGGTAATGGTATAACAGTCAAAACAAAAAATAGTAATCATATATGAAAATGATAAGAATAGAAAAAAAATATAAATGAAAATAATAATGATAATAAACAAACACCAATAAATAGATACCAAGATAATGAGGAATGTAGTGGTGCATGATGCAGACATATCAAGTATAAGATTTAACAGTTCCATATGCCAAATTAATATATTGCATGCAGAGATGAAACAATATACAAAAGGCCTACAAGAAACAACTTAAATCAAAATCATCATTTAAACCCTTAGGATGCAAAGTTTTTAAATAAAAGATCCATTTGGCTTCACACTGGAGGAGAGCCTGTGTGGTGCAGTTTCTCCTGCGGGTAGAGAAGACCCTATCAATACCCATGAATTTTAAGTCTGACACTGTATGATTCGCCTCAATAAAGTGACGTGCAACAGGTGACTTTACGTCCATTCTGTTAATCGCGCTCCGATGCTCATTTATGCGGATTCTGAGTTGTCTGCGTGTACATCCAGTATATTGCAAACCACATGGACAGTAAAGTACATAGACCACATTGATGGAATTACAGGTTATGAATTTCCTAATGTCATATTTTTTGCCAGTGGAAAAACAGGTGAAAGAATTACATTTGTGAACATTGTTGCATGAGGTGCAATTACGGCAAGGAAAGAAACCAGTCATATCGTCTAGGCGTTCGCGGGGACGATGAGTCTTGTCAAAGGTATCTGAATGCACAAGTTTGTCCTTGAGGTTGGCCGACCTAGAGTGTGTGAAAAGTGGAGGACTGGGAAAGAGTTCTGCACACTTGGTGTCCGCCTGGAGGACATGCCAGTGCTTTTTTACGATCGTTTTGATCTGGTGGCTCAAGGGAGTGTAAGTGGTGCAACAGATTAGAGGGGGATCTCTGTGTTTGGGTTTGCGTCTGTCGCAGGGCTGGCTGTCGATGTCACTTGTGGCTCTGGCTCGTGCAAGGGCATCATCCAAGCACTGCTTGGAGTATCCACGTTTGATGAAGTCATTGCGCATTTTAAGAGATTCGGTGTGGAAATCCTCATCTCTCAGACAGATGCGCCTGATGCGCAGGAATTGACTGTATGGAAGACCCTTCTTGCTGGGCTCAGGGTGAAAGCTTGCCGCATGTAAAAAGCTGTTTTTATCAGTAGGCTTCCTATAGAGCGTGGTATATAGCCTATTGGAGTCACGTACTGCCCAAGTGTCTAGAAAATGAATTTTGTTTCTGTCATACTCTAGACTGAAATTGATAGAGTCCACAAGATTGTTCATATAGCTATGGAAATTAGACAGTTCAGTTTCAGTACCCCTCCATATCAAAAATAAATCATCAATGTAGCGTTTGTATAGAATGATGTTGTCGGCAAAAGGATTGTTGGAGTGGATATGTCTGAGCTCCAGGAAGCCCATGAAAAGGTTGGCGTAATCAGGTGCGAATGTCGCGCCCATTGCCGTGCCCCGCACCTGGAGAAAATAGTCATTATTGAAAAGAAAATAGTTTTTTGTCAGGACCAGTTTGGCCATGTCACGTAGAAAGGGAGTAGGAGGAGAACAGTCGAGGCGGGTATCCAAAAAGAATTCAAGTGCAGTCAGACCTATGTCATGTGGGATGTTCGTATAAAGGCTAGTGACATCCATAGTGACTAGGAATATGTCATCCACTTTAAGGTCAATGTCAGTGATGGTATCAATAAAATGTCCTGTGTCCCTAAGGTAAGATGGAAGGCCTTCAACAAGCGGCCTTATATGGGCATCAATGAATGTGGATAATGGTTCCGTTAAAGAACCATTGCTAGAGACGATAGGCCGTCCCGCTGGGAATTTGGTAAATGACTTGTGTACCTTGGGTAAAATGTATATGACAGGAATTGTAGGATTTTTAGAGATAAGGTAGTCCCTTTCGGAGGAGGTGAGATATTGATTATTAAATCCTTCATGAATAAAATTATCTATCTCACGTTTGAAAGACACCGTGGGGTTGCCCGTGAGTTTCGTGTAAGATAATTGATCAGACAATTGTCTCAAAACCTCCTGTTCATAATCTGAACGATTCATGCTGACAAGCCCCCCTCCCTTATCTGCACTTTTAAAAATAACATTACTGTTTTTGGCCAAAGATGATAATGATATCTGCTGTGATTTGCTACAATTGACTGACTTATTGACAGGCATAGACTTATAGAGAGCTTCGATATCTTTATCAACCAATTTGCAGAAAGTGTCAATAGATGCATTACTCACAGGTGGTGTGAAAGTGCTTTTGGGTTTAAACACAGGTTTACTTGTACCATCAGGGTAGCTGGTGGTGGTAGGGGAAGCCGTGGCTCTGTCCTTGTGGAAAAAGTATTTAAGTTTCAAAGTGCGATAAAACCTAAATAGTTCCACTTTGGTTTGCAAAGGGTTTGCTGACGGAGTAGGGACGAAGGAGAGTCCTTTGTTGAGGAGGCTCTTCTCGTCCTGGCTGAAGGCATTGCTGGAGAGGTTTACTAGTAGTAGGTCACCTTCTTCCTGGAGCGGTTGCTCTGCCGTGTTGGTGGAAGATGCGTCTTTTCTCTTGCCCTTCCGCGCCCTCTTGCCCCTCCTGTGGGCCTTGTGAGGCCTGTTGTATGCTGGTATTGTCGTGCTGTCTCCCAGTGCGAGTGCGGTGGATCTAAAAAATCTCCGTCTGAGTCAGATGGAAGTTCGGAGGCGCTGGATTCCGAAGTGGGTGCGTTCGTCAGCTGAGTGCGTCTCCGCATGTTGTCAGTGGGACCTTTCAGCCATGGGTAGACGTTGTCGTTCTTGTAGTCAAGGGTGTCTCGTCTGAATTTGGCAAGCTTGGTTTTGTTGAGTTCTTGCTCGTACTTCTCAGTGGAGCCCTTTATCTCTTCCTTGAGCTTGGTGAGATCCTCGGACGACATCATAGACTGCAGTTGTGTAGTATGCGCGCTGATCTCAGTTTCAATGGAGGCCAGTTGTTTCTGCGTGTGCTGGATGATCAGAACAGTCAGGTCCAGAGAGGCCTTGTTCAGGATCTGGCACCACTGCTGGCAGAACTCTGGATCTTGGCGGCCTAAAACTGAATTTACACCGTCGCGCGCAAGCGCGCGCGCGCCGTTACGTGACGTCAAAATGACGTGGACCCCCTTGGCGCGCGACGCTTTTCAGGGGAATTTCGCGAGGTCGTGCGCACGACAGATTTTGTAACTCGCCGCGCGCCAGCCCTATGCGCCACTCAGCTGGGCCATTCATAAGCAACTACACCAAGATGCATGAGAGCTTATTTCACCCTCTTCTGCCAAGAAGCATTCATCACCCTGCTATCTGACACATAACCATATCTTCAGCTAATGCATGAACATCTTAAAGCATGGATGAAACGTTTTTAAGACCTTGATTGTTAAGCTAAATTTAACCCAGTCATCCGTCCGTCCTAACATCCCTCACAACGTTTTTACCAATTGAAACATGCCTACAATACTACCAGGGGTTGTATGCAAACACTCACCAGAAACTTGGAAATACTTATCATGGATGAAACGTTTTTAAAACCTTGATTGTTAAGCTAAATTTAGCCCAGTCATCCGTCCGTCCTAACATCCCTCACAACGTTTTTACAAACTGAAACATGCCTACAATACTATCAGGGGTTGTATGCAAACACTCACCAGAAACTTGGAGATACTTATCACGTTTATTTAATCCATAAATTTTATCCACAACTAAGGACAGACAAACAAAGGACAAACAAAGCAAGCACAGGGTTAACTCACTGCCTGTAAGTTACTGTAGCCTATGCGATTTCGCTGTACAGCGCCATCTGCTGTTTGGGAGAATAATGCCAAAACGGCGCTTCTGTCGAATTTGGTCGTGCGGCGGGTATAAAGAGTTCGTACGAACATGTGACGTCACCGATGGCGCGCGCACCAGCAGACACGGCGAGTATGTTGCCACCTTAAGGTCGGTCGGATACTCCAAGCAGTGCTTGGATGATGCCCTTGCACGAGCCAGAGCCACAAGTGACATCGACAGCCAGCCCTGCGACAGACGCAAACCCAAACACAGAGATCCCCCTCTAATCTGTTGCACCACTTACACTCCCTTGAGCCACCAGATCAAAACGATCGTAAAAAAGCACTGGCATGTCCTCCAGGCGGACACCAAGTGTGCAGAACTCTTTCCCAGTCCTCCACTTTTCACACACTCTAGGTCGGCCAACCTCAAGGACAAACTTGTGCATTCAGATACCTTTGACAAGACTCATCGTCCCCGCGAACGCCTAGACGATATGACTGGTTTCTTTCCTTGCCATAATTGCACCTCATGCAACAATGTTCACAAATGTAATTCTTTCACCTGTTTTTCCACTGGCAAAAAATATGACATTAGGAAATTCATAACCTGTAATTCCATCAATGTGGTCTATGTACTTTACTGTCCATGTGGTTTGCAATATACTGGATGTACACGCAGACAACTCAGAATCCGCATAAATGAGCATCGGAGCGCGATTAACAGAAAGGACGTAAAGTCACCTGTTGCACGTCACTTTATTGAGGCGAATCATACAGTGTCAGACTTAAAATTCATGGGTATTGATAGGGTCTTCTCTACCCGCAGGAGAAACTGCACCACACAGGCTCTCCTCCAGTGTGAAGCCAAATGGATCTTTTATTTAAAAACTTTGCATCCTAAGGGTTTAAATGATGATTTTGATTTAAGTTGTTTCTTGTAGGCCTTTTGTATATTGTTTCATCTCTGCATGCAATATATTAATTTGGCATATGGAACTGTTAAATCTTATACTTGATATGTCTGCATCATGCACCACTACATTCCTCATTATCTTGGTATCTATTTATTGGTGTTTGTTTATTATCATTATTATTTTCATTTATAATTTTTTCTATTCTTATCATTTTCATATATGATTACTATTTTTTGTTTTGACTGTTATACCATTACCAATTAGGTGAACGGTGCCTTTTATAACAATGGAGTCAACACGTCAACCGAACTATTCTACTTTTTGATTGACATGTATGCCGCCAACTAGGCGTTACCTATATAAGGAAGTCTCTCCCTATGGTATGGTTGCACTGATGATGGTCTGAGGGACCGAAAACGTTTTGCACGCACTTTTGGGTAGCACTTTTTTATACAATAAAAGCAAATTTATCGGCTGTATTGGTGTGCGAGTTCCACTCTCTTTGACTGCTGGATTTACTACTTTTGGAACTGACGCACCCATCAGGACTGGAGTTACTGGCGCGACACCCTTCCTGCTCTACAAATTATAGATATCACCATGAAATTTTCTCAGTTGATTACTTATGCTAAGATGAGAAAAAATGTATTGCATGTTCTTGTAATTTTGGCTTTTAGTGCCTTTAAAAGGTGAGATTTGCAAACATACGTTCTCTGTATAGTTTCGCTGCTTGGCCCCCGAGCATTTTGTCCAAAAGAGGGCTGGGTCATTTCATGTCATTTCACCCAATGCCTCCTGCTTGACCATCTCAGAATTTCCTGAAAAAATTCTAGTAAAAAGATAGCATTTTTAATAGTAAGAATCCAAAATATTAGCTTCATACGGTCAATAGTTTTTTTATAAAAAATATTTCAAATGACATGCTTTTTGGTCACCATAATCTAAGGCCATTTTTAAACAGCAATATCTGGAAAACCATCTCACCTATAGCCTTCAAATTTTCTACTGTCAATATGTGGTAGTTATAGCCTCCATACATGGAATATCAGGATTGTAGCTCATGATATAGGAACTCAAATTTCTACCAAAGTATGGCTTGGCAATATGAAATGGCAACTTTGAAGAGTTGTCAAGACCCAAGTTTTGGAGAAAGAAGACCCATATTTTACAGGAAGTATCTCACGTAACGGGTTAAACAATCTACAAAAAATGGTCACTCTAAGATGAATAGATCCACAGGTATTAGGCCTAAAATATGGGGAAAAACACATTTTTGCCCAACTCCAGAGCCATATTCCAAAAAACTGAGTTAATGGATCCGGTCCATTTTTTTATTTTTGAAAGATCAAATTATTATTAAACTTATATGAAAAAATTGGGAGGGTGTTTTGCCCCATTTCATCACAATTAATTTTCAAACGTGGGCTATATGTGGGTGGGTGATTGTTTTTTCCTCTTGATTCATAGGGGTGTGTCCACCCTATTTCAGAGCCATATTCCAAAAAAACTGAGTTAATGGACCAGGTCCATTTTTTTTTACTTTGAAAGATCAAACTATTGTCAAACTTACATAAAACATTTGAGAGGGTGTTATGCCCCATTTTGTCACAATTAATTTTCAAACATGGGGTATATGTTGGGGTTTTCCTCTTGATCCCTAGGGGTGTGTCCACCCAACTCCAGAGCCATATTGCAAACATTGACTTTTGTCTTATGACAATGTTTACCTTTACCACGTGTGACTATTTACATTGCCATGTCAAAGTCAATCAACTTTATTTGAGACATGTTTTGGATACTCCTCCTTTGCTTTTACCTTGGATCTTCCGCCCTTCCCTACATGTTTCTGTTATCATTTCAAATACAGATGCTTCTATGTGAAGTAATATCTGCATGCTGCAATCGAAAGAAGTAAACTCAACCAAATGCAGCAGCAATACAGTATTACATTTCACAACTATGTATTTTTTTACTTTCCAGATTCAAATGTAAGACTTAACTAGCATTTGCTTGCCTGGTTTAGACAAAAGATTTCAGACATAGCATTATTAAATTCATCCAGCCCAACCAAACAGACATGGCTTCTACATCATGGTGGTTGACAGACACACCCACAGATACAGCATGTGCGCAATCAAACCGTGATTACCCATACCCCACCACCATAACCAGTCGACTTACATTTATGATTTTTTAAATTTTATTTTCATGTTTGTGCTAGTAATTAGCCTTTTGAAGCTCTACAAGCAAAAAGAGTGAAGGTGTAGTCGTCCTGTGATTTTATTCATTTTTTTTTTTGTAGCATATTGGAAAAACGCTAGAGCCACCCTCATGTAGACAACATACAAGATCAAGCAAATGGCTTTTGAATCTCATCCAATTTTGAATTTGTTCCAGGTCAACATCAAACTTCTCAGGAAGGATCATGTTCACACTACAGTGCTGGTAACATTGCAGAAAATGAATAATGATTGTCTCTATGCCAAAGAATGGCATAGATTTGTTTAAAGTGAAGAAATTTTGAGATGCAGATTAACATGGTGATTGTTAATCTCCTAAAACATTGTTGAAGTTAAATGTCATTTTTTAATGAGCGCATAACTCAAAGGAGAGTTAATTTTATTCTTTCAAAAAAAAAAGCATTTCACTTCAAATTATGAAGAGTCAGTAATCAAGAGAGATTTTAGTCATTGTTTTCATTAATGCAATGCAACTACAATGAGCATAAAATCTGTTGACTCTGAAAATGTTGATCAAACACCAAGTACTTTTATTACACGAAATTAAGGTAAAAACATGAATTTGTATGTTCTTCAATGGAGAATAAAAAGGTCAAAACATGACTATAAAGAACTCAACAAAGGAGAGGTGAATCTTTTATCAGATCAATTCACATATTTAGTAAATGGTTGGATACAAATACAGCAGTCTCCAAAACACATGGCTATGTAAACATAGTCATAGGTAAACACACCCCTAGGAATCAAGAGGAAAAAAAACAATCGCCCAACCACATATAGCCCATGTTTGAAAATGAATTGTGACGAAATGGGGCAAAACACCTTCCTAATTTTTTTTATATAAGTTTAACAATAATTTTGTCTTTCAAAAACAATCAATTGTACCTGATCCATTAATTCAGTTTCTTGGAATATGGCTCTAAAATTGGGTGGACGCACCCCTAGGAATCAAGAGGAAAAAACAATCACCCACCCACATATAGCCCATCTTTGAAAATTAACTGTGATAAAATGGGTCAAAACACCCTCCCAATTTTTTTATATAAGTTTAACAATAATTTTGTCTTTCAAAAACAATCAATTGCACCTGATCCATTAATTCAGTTTCTTGGAATATGGCTCTAAAATTGGGTGGACGCACCCCTAGGAATCAAGAGGAAAAAACAATCACCCACCCACATACAGCCCATGTTTGAAAATTAATTGTGACGAAATGGGGCAAAACACCCTCCCGATTTTTTTTATATAAGTTTAACAATAATTTGATCTTTCAAAAACAAAATAAATTGACCTGATCCATTAACTCAGTTTTTTGGAATATGGCTCTGAATTTGGGCACAAATGTGTTTTTCCCCATATTTGAGGCATAATACTTGTGGATCCATTCATCTTAGAGTGACCATGTTTTGTAGAGAGTTTGACCTGTTGCCAGATATACTTTCTGTAAAATATAAGTCTTCCATGTCCAAAACTGGGGCCTTGACAACTCTTCAAAGTTACCATCTCATTTTGCCAAGCCATACTTTGGTAGAAGTTTGAGCGCCTGTGTCCTAAGTTATGCTTGAGCTACAATCCTGATATTCCATGTCTGGAGGCTATAACTACCATATATTGACAGTAGAAAATTTGAAGGCTATAGGTGAGATAGTTTTCCAGATATTGCTGTTTAAAAACAGCATTTAGATTATGATGCCAAAAAATGCCCGAAATGCATTCCAAATGAAATATTTCTTATTAAAAAACTATTGAGGTTATGAACCTAATATTTTGGATTATTACTATTAAAAATGGTATCTTTTTAGTAGAATTTTTTCAGTAAATTCTGAGATGGTCAAGCAGGGAATTTTCCAGAATTTGGGTGAATTGACATGAAATGACCCGGCTACAAATACACCCATATACATGGATAGTGAAGAGATGAAGTCTCAATTCATTTTATATGGCACCATGTGGGTGTAAGCTTTCAGAGAAGGTATAGCATAAAGGGGTAGATTCGTTTTCTCTTAATGCCTCAGGTCCAAATGCGTTGGCTATACACCAAAATCACCAATACCAGCTGATCTATAAATGGGTATCAAGGGGAGGAGGGGGTGGAACCTGTCTAAATTTATGTTTATTGAGATACTGAAGTCTTCTGCTTTCAAAAAAGTATTACTTGTCAAGGCTTATTACTTTCTAATACATTACATAGGCACATTTGTACAAGAAATGCACTTATTTTTTAATTTTCCTCAAAAATAGGCATACGCTTTAAAATAAGGAGGGGGATGGGATGTGAAATTTTTTGGGGGGGGGTGAAATCCTGGGCATATAAGCTTTCAAAAAATATATGGTTTATGGGTTTAATATGTTTCCCCTACACGCCACTGGCCTAAATGTCACCAAAAATTGCCCATTTTGCAAATGCCGAAATTTCTTAATTTTGGGATTTAATGTAATGAGGGTGGGGCATAATGAGGGTGGGGCATACCTCAATGTCAGACCATACCATGTTATATAATATCCTGAGAATGTTCGCTTTCAGAAAATATATGGTGAAATGTGTTTCCCCTTCAGGTTTCAGGCCAAAGTGTACCAGTAGTGTACATTTTCCTCCAAAATCCACCTGAATCCCATTCATTTCAATGGGAATTTTACTTTCCTCCACTATTTAAACATTTACTCTACTAAAAAAAATGGAGACATATTTTTCCTCAAAGTTCAATGACCCTAGAACACATTTCAACCAGTCTCCAAAAATTAACATTGAAATCCCACGAAAATACATAGGCTCTCACACTATATCGGGTGTATGCAAATGAGCGCATATTTAATGTTTTTGGCCTCATTTGCATATTAAAACATTAAATTACAAAAACATGCAATACATTTTTTTCTCATCTTAGCATAAGTAATCAACTGAGGAAGTTTCATGGTGATATCTATAATTTAAAATTTTGGGCCTATTCACTTGTAATTATATCACTTTAATCGCCGATTTATGCAAATTATGCAAATTGCTCAAAGTGCAACTTTGGGCAACCAAGCCAAATTTTATCCATTTGACCTATAGATGATATTTCTGCAATAAAACTTTAGGGTACTCAACATTTCTGGGTTCATGAAATCACGACTAGACTAAAACAGGCTACTGGAATGTGAATTAGTGTATTACCACTAACTAGCTTATGGTTAAACAGTGCACCAAAACGTCTGGTAGAACACTTTCATTTAGCATTATGAACACAAAAATATTCTGAAAAGATTACCTGAAAGATATACAGAAAGTACAGTGTACTTGAAGGGATTTCATACAGTGGGTCTGGTCACTCTGTCCATAGATCTCCGTGAATTGCTCTGACTTAGTATATGTGTGTGTGCTAATATTTCCATGTCAATTTATAAAAAGGTACAAATAAACAAAATAAAACTGTAAAAGGCTACTTATGTGTGTGATCGTATAGTGATTTAGTACTAGACACTTGTACAATATACTTAAAGCTATAAAAGTCTGTCTGTTACACAGAATAAGACAAGAGATCCTTTTTTCCCTTTCATTACAAACACGTGGAACTCACATAGCCAGAGACACTTATATCCAAAACAGGCTACTGGAATGTGAACTAGTGTATTACCACTAACTAGCTTATGGTTAAACAGTGCACCAAAACGTCTGGTAGAACACTTTCATTTAGCATTATGAACACAAAAATATTCTGAAAAGATTACCTGAAAGATATACAGAAAGTACAGTGTACTTGAAGGGATTTCATACAGTGGGTCTGGTCACTCTGTCTAGATAACATGAGTGTAAATAGAAAGCGATTAGCATGCTAATCAAAACTGCAAATAAACCTAAAACCATGTTTATATACGACGTTAAATCAACTCAAAACACTGGTCTTAACCAGTGAACTAAATACCATGACAAATCATGGCTTATATCCACTTAAAATGCAGTTAATACATCGTTACAGCTAGACCTCATAAAAACGTGACCTACCCATAGATCTCCGTGAATTGCTCTGAGCAATTCAATGCAGTTCCCAACTACACCGTACCAGGACGCAAGAGGGCGCTATTGCACTATTTACAATAATTTGACTAAGCAATACTTCTGACCTGTTACATATGCATGACAGACAATGTACACAACCAGGGTGCGATTTGACGGGAGGGATGGGTAGGATTTCCCGACCTCTGGTTTTGGAATCCCCACCTCTGCTTGAATAATTTTATCTCCGGTGGGGATAACATTTATGATCTTTCCTGTCCATAATCAATGCAACTAACCAACACCTAGTACGCATAAAAAAGGACTGTCCCTGACATGCGTGTGTGACAACTTGATAGTGGCTTTGACTTTCTTGCGCATTTCAAAATGAGCAAGTGCAAGTGTTGTACAGCTAAAAACTAAGGAGAAGGAAAACGACAAGAAACTTTTTGTTACCACATTGCTTGGAGGACAATTTCATGAAAACAAAAGCAAACTGTTTGGCATTAGGCATAATTTTAGCCTGATATGGAATCCGCACGTAACATCACATAAAATTGTCCTCTGAATAGCGGAGGATGAGAAAACTCTCTTTCGGTAAATCAGCTAGTTGTGGAAAAAGGACCTCTAGGCCAATCAGAGGACAGAATGTCTTGAGTTGTCCGAACTCATACGGCTCTGATGGATGACAGAGCCTCTAATCTGTATATATGGCTCTGATGGAGACAGAGCTGTAGAAAAGCATATGAAATCATGAATCAAATGCACACATTTCTAACACACACAGCATAATGTAGAAATCTATATTCATGAGGCAAAGGTGAAAGTGTTCAATGGAGAAGTGATCTGAAAATAAAAGAAGAAACGTTGATGACATTCTTCATAGAAAGTCTTTATTAATGGATATCAAATCACAACATGTTATAATACACAGAAGTGAGAATGAGCATATGTGAAAAACCACGAAGGCCTTGAATAAAAGAAAATAAAAAAAGAGAGAAAAGGCTCAGACCCAGAACATACAGACGCACACACACTAAAGAAAATAAAGTTGGGGAAATACATGCATATGACACGGATGATCACATATTATAAAACACAGCAGAGACAGATCCAATGAAAAGGTCCAAAAGTACACCAAAATGCAAAAACAGTGAAAAAGCACTCAGAACTCACTCTCACACACACACACACACACACACACACACACAGAGAGAGAGAGAGAGAGAGAGAGAGAGATACACTAAAGTAAAGACGATGAAAAATGCATTACTGATACAAATAGGGCCAATGCAAATTAGATTAATTTATAATACACTACCATATATCTGTCTCTTTCTCTCTTTGTACAATAACATACTATCAGCTTTTACAACACTTCTCTCTCTTGTAAGCACAGACAGACCCACCCACTCACAGTTTTGATTGTTATAAATGCAACTAATAAAACCATAACAAATATATCCAACTGATATTGCTATACATTTTATGCCCAGTCTGTACATGTTTGCGATCAACTCCTCCTCTATATGTGTATGTGTGTGTGTGTGTTTGTGTGTGTGTGCGCGCTCTCCTGCCAAATCTATATGTCCATCTGTGACATGTTTGAGAGTGACTGGTCCTCCTCTGTTCGTGTGTGCGTGTGTGTTGTAATTCTCATGCCCAGTCCATATGTCCATCTGTGCACATGTTTGAGAGTGACTGGCCCTCCGTCTGCTGAGTCCATGCTGCATGAGCTGTCAATCATCTCTGATCAGGACACGCCTCCACTCTCCATTCAGCTCACTATTGTGCACGTCTCCAATAAAAGAATGCTTCCTGTGTGTGTGTGTGTGTGTGTGTGTGTGTGTGTGTGTGTGTGTGTTTCTGTCTGTCTGTCTGGCATCTTACTACTCCTGTGTTGTGATGGAGACAGAGTGTGTGTGTGTGTGTGCAACTTGTTGTGTGTGTGTGATTGAGTGTGTGCTAGAGCCCACCTTCATGAGTTTCTGGCTCACAGACTCCATGCAATTCAGGGCCATGAGGATAAACACACTGATGCTCACTGAGAGTCCTTAGCCACTTTTTACATGAAAAAAATTACAAATTCTATATTAAACCACATGCATTGGCAATGGTGAAACATAACCGAATTTGTATGGGTGGGTGTCAGAATGCAACATGCATAGCATACACTGACTAGACATTTCAAACCAATGAATAGGAAAGAGCTACAAACTCCCGGCGTGGGAGTGGGACGATATAACCAACTGAGCTAAAATCCCGACTATCCCTAACTCAGCTGTTAGAAGCGCCTGTGGAATTGACCGATCCCAAGCCCCGCCCATCTATTGTTACGTATAGCTACCTCGGACAAGTTTGGCCAAAACCAGCGTGCCTGGAGCTGGAAATGCCTGTGTAAATACGTTCACTTGTGATGGCTTTCGGTTCAGATAGCCTGAATGTTATCCTTTGAAAATGTGAACAGCAATAAAAACAACAGTAGACAACGTGATGGGTTCGTCTCTGTGAATGTTCACCGTTTCCCTATTTTGGATTATTTCGATTTTGACAGGTCAGAGGGGAAAAGTTAAGAGTCAGTTTCTGTAAGAATCATGCGGGTGGTGATACAAACCCTCTTCATATTTCCTTCAAATTTTGAATACCAGTAGACATGTGCCTAGGAAGGACAAAACTGTGTTTTTAAACATTGATAATGTTCCTAACAAAAGTTAGGGCTTCCTAAAATTTCAGCATAATTTTGAGGTACTGAAAATTCAGGTTTTTGCCTGCAAATATCTCATTGCGCCTTGATCTTACCATCCTGAAATTTTGGCACATAAATGTTGGGGAAATTAAGTTTTGAGTAATTATGTCACTTCAGTGGCAAATTGAAGGCACTGTCCTTAAGGGCCTCTTCAAAATTGGACCTCTTACATTTTTGTACCATTTTCGTGTGCCTCTCACAGTTGATATGACTCTCAAAACCTTATTAGTTTGTTATATATATTCACTTTGGAACCTCCTCTTCTAGAATTTGAATAAAATATATGGGCATGAATTGATGATGTTAAAGCTAGAGGCAATTATTTTAGGCAAATATGAAATGAAGTGCCATTTTAGATGCTCATAGCTCTGTGCGCCATCACTCAAAACAGTTGAAATTAGCCTTACTTTGTTCATCTGCACTCATATTATCTGTGGTCCAAATATCTAGGTGGCTTTTTGTTCGATCACCAAGTAAATTAATTTTATTTACAGCAGATTTGCACCTATGATACCTTCTATGGAGGGTTGTGCTGACTAACCAGAGACGCCAAAGCTCTAAGCCTGATTGAGCGACGATTAGACTGTGGACGTGGTGGCACAGTGGTTATGTCACAGACTACCAATCAGCAGACCAGGGTTCAATTCCCAAGCATCACATTATTTATTTATTGCTTTGAGTAAGCAAATTATTAGGCAACATTACTTGATTAGATAAAGAAGGCTACCACTCAAATATATTGCAAACAATACAAAAGTATCAAAACTAAGTGTCTTGCTCAGGGGAGTAAGAGGACAGTCAAGTATAGAACCACCAGCTTATCAGCTTACAAGTGTGCTAGGCTGTTTCTTTACATGTTGTGCCATCAACACTCAATTGATGCTGTGTATACTTTTATTCTTTGAAGATGTAGTCTTTAAATCCAAAATTTTGATTTGAAATATGAAAAGACACTTGTGCGTTTTTATAAAATCACTTTTGTGTCCTTATAACTGTTTGCTAAACCTATTATTCTTGGGAATGGTCTCCTTTGGGGCAGTAGACTAAAGGTAAATGACCAATATCAAATCAATTGTCTGTAAATGTATCACTTTGTTTGAAACAAAAAAGTTGAATACACCCCTCAGACAATCTAACTATTCAGCTTGGACATTGCTCACAGAATCTACTTCAAGACTCAGAACATGAGAATAACACATCCCTCTTCAGATCTAATGACTGTAAACTTAAATCAATTTTTTCTTGAACATCACATTAGACTCAGAACACTTGTGCAGAAGTGTTTCTTTCTAATATAATGGGTGCTTTTGACAAGTTCAAGAGGAGCCAGAGTTAAGGCCATGGTAAAAGTCAAGAATATTGTCTGTGCTGCCAATCAATTGGCAGACACACCCTGTAGTGAAGGGTGAGTCTGACCATGTGTGTAGAACTACACTTCTCTGTAATGGTGACTCAAAATGTCAATTACCCATAACCACCAGTGGCATCAAGGTAACCCTTATTGAGTTGCTTAGAGTGAGACATAGTGTTCAGTCATCAACTATGCTTAGTGACTGTAATTCAGCAACTTCCATTCTTGTGCAATTGAAAACAGCAACAATCCTATTGTTGAACATAATCACTTGACAGTTAGAAATCATTATTGTCTTGTCACACATCTATTCCTACCAATCTGTGGGAAAATTCAAAATTCATCTGATTTCAGTACATGGCAGATAATGCTGGCGGTATTCCCCCATTATTTAGATTCAGTGTTTATTAGAAAGTCCTGTAATTTCTCACTTTTTCCTGGACATTATACACTGGCAGTTCTTTACGGTTAGACATTGCATTTTACAGAGCACTGTGTGTTTTACTAGATCACAATAAAAATAAATACACATGATGAAAAGACTATGCAGAGTGTATGTCATTCAATTTGGTCTATTTGTGAGTGACTTTTTGGCACCTATTCTGACTCAAAAAATATTTGTCATAGCAATTTGGCCCAAAATAGATGAATGTCTTTCCTAAATGTTTGATTATGTAGCCACACATCTCAAGGGAAGGTGTGCAAAATTATACCTCAATATCTCAAATATTTCTAAGAAAACTATGCCTTCGAATGAACCCACTCCCTATTCCAAAAAAATATTTGGAAACTTCAAACTATAATACCCACCAAAACTGTTTGTCAGGTGCCTCCAACATGGCTTCAATACTGCCGTTTTTTTTTTTGTTTTTTTTTTTTCAGCTTTGTCCACATGATGGTGCTGTTTTCAATTTCACGTATTTCTAGAGGGCCTATCGATGTATGTAATTTATGCAGTTAATAAATGGCATTTAATGGTTAATAAAGCAAAATGCCTCCAAGATATTTAGAATACAAATAGATTAGATACATGTCAACATAATAAAAATTGTTTCAACCTTTTTACTGATGGCGCACAAAGATATGGTCGTCTAATTTCAATTTCAATTTCATATTTGCCAAATGAAACATCCTCTCTATCAGTACTTGAAAATTTTGCAATCTTCAACCAATTATATTTCAAAACAGGACCTTCCCAATGTGCTCATATCTTTATGAATGAGCAAGGTTACGTGTTTGCACAAGCAGTGAGAGGCCCCAAAACAAGGCTCCAAAACTGAAAAGTTGAGTTTTCAATGGCCACCTAATGGCTGTAAGTTGAACTAGTGACCATCATAAAAATATGTTTCAAAACTGTTGGACCCATGCTCTGATTTTGCCAAATGTCAGAGTGCTGTCTTAAAAGCCCACTGAAATATGGACAGGCAAAGTTGTGCATTTTGAAAAGCATCAAATTTCCACCTTTGCCATGTGTCATTTCAAAAGTCCCTAGCTTTTTTTAGGAAAGGTCCAAAACATTTAAATTGTTATTTTTAAATATCTATCCCATATATGTATCTATGAGAATTTTTTAATTGAGATCTGAAGAGGGTTTGTATCAGCCCCTATGGAAATCCGCATGAGTCTTACAGAAACTGACTCTTAAGAAGGAACATTACTAGCGTTCTGTGTCTAATGTAATGTTCAAGAAATGTTTGATTTGAGTTTACAGTCATTAGCTCTGAAGAGGGATGTGTTATCCTCATATTCTGAGTCTTGAAGTAGATTCTGTGAGCAATGTCCAAGCTGAATAGTTAGATGGTCTGAGGGATGTATTCAACTTTTTTATTTCAAGTGATACATTTACAGACAATTGATTTGATATTGGTCATTTACCTTTAGTCTACTGCCCCAAAGGAGACCATTCCCTAGAATAATATTGAAAACAGCACCATCATGTGGACAAAGCTGGGGAAAAAAAACGTCAGTATTGAAGCCATGTTGGAGGCACCTGACAAACATACAAAGGCATGCTTGAGTCTCCAAGAATTTTGGTGGTATTATAGTTTGAAGTTTCCAAATATTTTCTTGGAATAGGGAGTGGGTTCATTCGAAGGCATAGTTTTCTTAGAAATATTTGAGATATTGAGGTATAATTATGCACACCTTCCCTTGAGATGTGTGGCTACATAATCAAAAGTGCACATTTAGGAAAGACATTCATGTATTTTGGGCCAAATTGCTATGACAAATAATTTTTTTGAGTCAGAATAGGTGCCAAAAAGTCACTCACAAATAGACCAAATTGAATGACATACACTCTGCATAGTCTTTTCATCATGTGTATTTATTTTGATTGTGATCTAGTAAAACACACAGTTCTCTGTAAAATGCAATGTCTAACCCTAAAGAACTGCCAGTGTATAATGTCCAGGAAAGAGTGAGAAATTACATGACTTGCTAATAAACACTGAATGTAAATAATGGGGGAAAACCACCAGCATTATCTGCTATGTACTGAAATTAGATGAATTTTGAATTTTACCACAGACTGATAAATGTGTGACAAGATAATAATGATCTATCAAGTGATTATGTTCAACAATAGGATTGTTGCTGTTTCCAATTGCACAAAAATGGAGATTGCTGATTTACAAACACATAGCATAGTTGATGTCTGAAAACTATGTCTCACTCTAAGCAACTCAATAAGGGTTACCTTGATGC
This sequence comes from Sardinella longiceps, assembly GCA_027497455.2. Lineage (NCBI taxonomy): Eukaryota > Metazoa > Chordata > Actinopteri > Clupeiformes > Clupeidae > Sardinella > Sardinella longiceps. Next base: position 35,574,423 of record JAODXP020000021.1, on the reverse strand, counting down.
CACTGGTGGTTATGGGTAATTGACATTTTGAGTCACCATTACAGAGAAGTGTAGTTCTACACACATGGCCAGACTCACCCTTCACTACAGGGTGTGTCTGCTAAATGGTTGGCAGCACAGGCAATATTCTTGTGTACTTGACTTATACAATGGTCTTAACTCTAGCTCCTATTAAACTTATCAAAAGCACCCATCATATTAAGAAGGAACATTACTGCACTAGCGTTCTGCATCTAATGTAATGTTCAAGAAATGTTTGATTTGAGTTTACAGTCATTAGCTCTGAAGAGGGATGTGTTATCCTCATATTCTGAGTCTTGAAGTAGATTCTGTGAGCAATGTCCAAGCTGAATAGTTAGATGGTCTGAGGGATGTATTCAACTTTTTTTATTTCAAACAAAGTGATACATTTACAGACAATTGATTTGATATTGGTCATTTACCTTTAGTCTACTGCCCCAAAGGAGACCATTCCCTAGAATAATAGGTTTAGCAAACAGTTATAAAGACACACAAGTGATTTCATAAAAACGCACAAGTGTCTTTTCATATTTCAAATAAAAATTTTGGATTTAAAGACTACATCTTCAAAGAATTAAAGTATACGCAGCATCAATTGAGTGTTGATAGCACAACATGTAAAGAAACAGCCTATCACACTTGTAAGCTGATAAGCTGGTGGTTCTATACTTGACTGTCCTCTTACTCCCCTGAGCAAGACACTTAGTGTTGATACTTTTGTATTGTTTGCAATATATTTGAGTGGTAGCCCTCTTTATCTAATCAAGTAATGTTGCCTAATAATTTGCTTACTCAAGATTCATAGTCTGTGACACAACCACTATGCCACCACATCTATAGTCTGATAATGGCTCAAACAGGGTTAGAGCTTTGGTGTCTCTGGTTAGTCAGCACAACCCTCCATAGAAGTTATCATTGGTGCAAATCTGCTGTAAATAAAATTAATTTACTTGGTGATAGAACAAAAAGCCACCTAGATATTTGGACCACAGATAATATGAGTGCAGACGAACAAAGTAAGGCTAATTTCAACTGTTTTGAGTGATGGCGCACAGAGCTATGAGCATCCAAAATGGCACTTCATTTCATATTTGTCTAAAATAATTGCCTCTAGCTTAACATCACCAATTCATGCCCATATATTTTATTCAAATTCTAAAAGAGGAGGTTCCAAAGTGAATATATATAACAAACTAATAAGGTTTTGAGTGTCATATGAACTGTGAGAGGCACACGAAAATGGTACAAAAATGTAAAAGGTCCCATTTTGAAGAGGCCCTTAAGGACAGTGCCTTCAATTTGCCACAGAAGTGATAGCATCACTCAAAGGTTTATTTCCCCAACATTTATGAGCCAAAATTTCAGGATGGTAAGATCAAGGCGCAATGAGATATTTGAAGGCAAAAACTGGAATTTTCAGTACCTCAAAATTATGCTGAAATTTTGGGAAGCCCCAACTTTTGTTAGGAACATTCTCAATGTTTAAAAATACAGTTTTGTCCTTCTTAGGCACATGTCTACTGGTATTCAAAATTTGAAGGGAATATGAAGAGGGTTTGTATCACCACCCGCATGATTCTTACAGAAACTGACTCTTAATACGCTAGTTAGCGGCAAAGTCCTTCCTTGAAATGGTCTGATCAGACGTAACGTTACCAAACGCACTGCACGCAGCTAACGTTACTGTAGGCTCTCCTTGGGGGAGGCTGGTTGATAAGCTAATAATTGTCATGATTGAGGTTAAAACACGGTGTCAATATGAGCACAGGCTTTGGGAGAGAACATGCATTTGTGTTGAGGGTAAAAAAAATATTAATAACATCGCCGTCACTATCACTGATGCTGTAACATTAAAGCAGAACATTGTCCGTCGTCTCCATCTCTCATGATAGCCTACGGGGCTGCAACTTTGCGTAAGCCTATTCGCCGTATTCATTGATTATTTGTTTGTTTTATTACAATTACATGAGCCATATCCATGCAAAGTTTGACCTTGCTTAGCAGGTTGAAGAGAGCCGAGGCTGGCTGAGGCTACTTCTTGTATGAATGGCAGGCATGACCTGAGCGAATTGGCGAGGGTAAAAAAAAAAAAAAAAAAAAACCTTCCCTCACATCCATAGCAAGTAAGCTTTTGGTTTTAGAGGTCCCCAAACACATTATTCCACCGTTGTGATATGAGATTACACCTTATTTTCAAGACAAAGCTGCAAGTCTCATAGTCTACTATTATGCAGGGAAGGGAGAAGTTGTCCGAGCTTGTCCGAGGTTCGCTGCGGGCCCTATTGTGACATGGAGGCTATTCAGAACGGCCGTACCGTTGCATTACGTTGAACCCAACGCAAACGAAGTCGGGCTGAACATACTGTTGTGTCCATGGAGGTATTAATAAACCTGGAGAAACATACTAAGTCCCGCCTCCCATTCATTCCAATGTGGAATGCTAGGCTAGTGAATTCATCCAAAATTGAACAAAATTTTCAGTTGTCAAGATGGCGTTTCATGGAGCTCACTTCCGACTCCATTTCATTAGGCCAATGAGGGCCCATGTTACTAACAAAGATGAGGGCGGCACCAGGTGACACACACCTGATGTGCACAGGGAGCTCGTTAGCATGAGCTGAAAGTGCAGTATTAACCAATCAGCATATGTCAAATGGAGTCGGATATGATGTAATTTCTGGAAAATGGCGACGAGGAAGTGCAATGCTAATTGGCGAAGCTAATCAGCCAAATCCTGACCCCCTGGTTGTGTCACGTCAGTGCAGCAACAATGGAAGCCTGGAGGGCCATTCTGCACGTGGGGGCAGGCAAGGAAATGGCTGAACTTAACAACAACCTCAGTAGTTTAAATGTATCATTGTTAGGAATACTACAAAATGATAATATTACCACTGCTTTTGCTGTCACCAGAGGACAATTCAACACAACATGAATTTGTGTTATATTTAGCAGTAGCGCTTTAAATCTCAGAGCTTCCGATACACCTAGATGCTCATTGGTGAACACCTCTGACACACCCATCAAACGAGAGTGAACTACCTCAGAAGCATGTTGCGCACCGGTGTGGAGCGTAACGGGCAAACTTATCATTCAATTAGGTTAACGCAACACACCGGTGCGTAACAATGTGCCGTTGAACAAACCCATGGTGAAAGTGGGCGGGGCTTGGGATCGGTCAATTGGGTGATGAGGATTTACACGTACTACCGCCAAGCTAGCAGAGCCAGCTGACCTCCGTTACACTCCCCCTCCAAATCCTCACTCCCTCCCGGGTCACGGCACCAATAGATACAGACGGCAAGTCTGACCACGCCCACAAATATAGCTCCGCCGTGGGGGAAGTAGAGAAAAATAGTCCCTCATGGGGGAAGAAGCAGCTTCACACAGTGTGGAAGTCAATGGCATGCTAAGCTAGAAGTTACACTGAGCACCATCTACAAGGAGCCTGACACATTTTTGAGGGCAATGCCTGAAGGTAGTAATGATGGTCAGATGGTCCGATGTGAATTCTGAACTTGACACCCCTCCAAACGCGATACTGATGACAATTTAGATGATGTTTGTTAGCTTCATTAGCTTGCTAACTAGCCAACTTCATTGATCACCACAGTAAATGTAGCTAACTTTAGCTTGCTTAACTGAGCTAATCAGACTTGTGATTGAAAGTTGCTTTACTTTTGACAGGAGCAGAGACGGCTCATGACATTTCTGTTAGTGTAACTGCAATAAACTAATGATGGAAAAATTATTTTAGTCTAAACACAAGTAGGCAAACAGGTCATGATTAGACAAAACATCTAATATGGACTTTGTTCAATTTTACTTAGCGATCTTTTATTGTTAAGTAACTTTCTCTACCTTGTCCATTCACCGTAATGTTAAATTGCCCTCTGTTATCCCCCACGCTGACTCCACCCTCGCACTTTGGGGGCGTTAACCGTACTTGCCGTCTGTATCTATAACAGAGGCCAATTTAACATTATGGTGAATGGACAAGGTAGAGAAAGTTGCTTAACAATAAAAGATCGCTAAGTAAAATTGAACAAAGTCCATATTAGATGTTTTGTCTAATCATGACCTGTTTGCCTACTTGTGTTTAGACTAAAATAATTTTTCCATCATTAGTTTATTGCAGTTACACTAACAGAAATGTCATGAGCCGTCTCTGCTCCTGTCAAAAGTAAAGCAACTTTCAATCACAAGTCTGATTAGCTCAGTTAAGCAAGCTAAAGTTAGCTACATTTACTGTGGTGATCAATGAAGTTGGCTAGTTAGCAAGCTAATGAAGCTAACAAACATCATCTAGATTGTCATCAGTATCGCGTTTGGAGGGGTGTCAAGTTCAGAATTCACATCGGACCATCTGACCATCATTACTACCTTCAGGCATTGCCCTCAAAAATGTGTCAGGCTCCTTGTAGATGGTGCTCAGTGTAACTTCTAGCTTAGCATGCCATTGACTTCCCCACTGTGTGAGCCTGCTCTTTCCCCAGATGGGACTATTTTTCTCTAATTCCCCCACAGCGGAGCTATATTTGTGGGCGTGGTCAGACTTGCCGTCTGTATCTATGTAGCCGGTGGCGGTCCGCACCGCACACAGGTCTCGAACCCGCAATCCCGCAAGCTACAAACTCCGCAGCCCTCTGACCTGCAATGTGGCTCTGTAGCCAGGCTACCTTTGAAAATGTTGTTAGTTTTAACCAAAACATCAAATGTACATTACACCGTTGCTTTTTTAAAAAATGAGGCAGCGTTTACGGGTGAGGGCTTTGAAGTGTTGAATGTTGGTTCCAGTGTAGTCTTTTGATTTTGTGCAACGACGCATCATTTTGGATTCATAGCCCAAAACAGTACCAGTAAATTCAGCCAAGTTCAAGTCGTACTGAGGCAGGTCGGTTGCCGTAAGGTTAATGCTTATAAAATAGTCAGGCTAGCTAGCTTAAACATTCAGTTTACTGGTCTATGCGTGTTTATAGCATCACCATGTTAGAGTTGGAGCAAACTAGTTAACAGATCATTACACCACTTAGATAACAGCATCTGCTTATTTTTAGTCATGTTCTGTAGGCCTACGTGAATATGGATGATGTTAAAATCATAAAATGTTGCATCACTGATTTACACTGGACTGGCAGCTAGAACTTCTTTATTGAAAGTTAATCATGTAATAATAACAATCATGTAAGCGACTTGAGATAAACAGGGATGCAAACAGAGGCAATCGTCGCCCTGGTGATGATCAACACCAGGGTGGGTAGATGACCAGGGGGGAGGGGGCGTCGCCCGATGGGGGCCCAAATCTGCCACAGCCTTATTTTATTTACTGAACAAATAAATAAAGTAGGCTAGTTAAAATAAACAGGCTACAATCACAGTGCAATTAAATGCTATCATATATTTTTGGAATTGAGTAGCCTATTCTGTCGATTATTTCAACAATTAATCGAGTAGTGGGATAAAACTTAATTTTGAGGTTTTAAACAGCAATATCAATAATATAATAAAAAAAGAAACCTTTGCTCCAAGGCTATTGGGTCATTCCACACCAAGTCACCCAATTTTGAGAAATTTTCCCAGTTCATGCCATGGATTTTTTTGAAAAAAATCATGCCCTTAGTCCAATCCGTTGTCTGCTGTCCTGCCAAATCTCAGAGTTGTACTCCAAACCGTTTTTGAATAATAAAATGATGAAATATAGCTGTATGGGAAAATGTGACTCCCTATGTTAAGCCTTTCCAAATAAAGGAATTTCACTGGATAAGGCTGTAATTTTCACCATGTTTAGATATGACCCTATTAAGAATTTTGTAGTTGGATTTAATTTGTTTATATGTACATCATAGGTATTTTGGAATGAAATGTGAGTATATGCCCAAACGTCAAATCAATCACTTTCAAAATTCAACATTTCAGTGAGGTTTCACTTTTCAAGTTTAAAATTTTCTGGGAACGCAGTTTGACCACTGATCTTTTAGTAAAAAAATTTGAAAATGTGTGCCATAAACAAAGAACAAAATACAGTGGCTCAAACATGGCCACTTGCTGCAATAAGGTATTTTTGGCCAACTTTGGACTATTGTTTTTCATAAAGGGAAATGTCCGATGCCTTCCATTTTTTTTTCCTGAAAAAGATCATCTTTTTCTCAGAAACATACTAAAATTTCAGAGATGTGTTACATCCCATTCTTCCTTTTTAGATTTTGTGAAGACATCAAACCTGTCTATGGTGATTGTCATTTTCCCTGGGTTGCCATGGGTGTTTGTTTACACAAACCATGTGCTTCTTTGTTGATATAGCCATATGCTCTTCCCACTGTGACATTTAGGATTTTTCTTCATCTGGTGACTCCCTTTTTCGGGTTAGACAGAAGACCATGGACAGTGTCTAGGTCTTATAACATATTGACATGCTATCTGATATTAAATATCAACAATGTGGCCAGTTCATGCCAGAATGTAAATTGTATTACCGTTATCTTTATCATAGCATTTGAATTCTGAAATATGTCGAAATGAAAGGCTACATAAAGTGATGCGGGACAATGTTTATCTATCTCGTTTCTATTACATATTTTTTAAACTAAGTATTTCAAACTAATTTAAACAAATGAAACTATTACATTGAGTCAATTGCAAGGCAAATCTTCCTAAGGCAAATAAGAGCTATCAATCATAAAAACAAACATAATTGTATTTTCTTTTAACATCAGTATCTATTAGCAACGCTAACCGCATGCACTGCTTAATATGAGGTGTGTGTGATTTATTTTAGACATCTGCCTCATGGCACATGTATTCTTAGCTATGTTTCTGATGTCCCACATCCTCTAAGCAAATGTGTTGGGCTTCTCAATCATGGTTGCCTTTCTCAGCCACATCTGGCTATAATTGAGGTCAATTACCCATAATTCCAAAGCTAGACTGGTGATGTTCAAACCACCCAAGGTTTGTGTTATGTGTTATGGTAATTTTCACTTTAATGCTAAATTTCAACAAAAGTGAAAATGACGTGTGTAGGCTAACTTTGGTAGGGAATGTGAGCATGAACACATGGAGTATGGTAAGATTGCATGTTCAAACCCTTACTGAGTACAGCAGGAAATGGTATGCCACAGCATGTGAAACATTTGCTGAGAGGTCAATCATACTGGATAGTCAATGTTGCTGTAATGCAAGTAATTGGCTGGGATATCTGCTTACTAGGAGCATGCATGGCTTGTCAAATGAAATAATTGTCGTCAATGAAGATAGTGATGCTATTAAAAAATCATATGGCTTTAAACAAAGAAAGTGGTACATACAACACATTTTGAACACTTATTTACTTGGCAGTTTAGTAATACTAATATAATTGTTTATCATGTATACTTTGAAATTCTGAAACATTTGGATTTGATGGGAGAGTGAATCTAATATTATGTCCCTGCTTTTATGAATGATAAACTTCTGAAGTTGGATAAAAGAAAGTGCTCACTAGTTTTTTAGTATGTGGATAGGTCTGTTCCTTCCTTCTATGTTCATATTTGACACTTTGCAATGTTCAAATAATCAATAATTATGTGTAAATAATTGTGAAAAAAAAATCATTCAGGAACAAGATATTGAATAAATCAGACACAATGATCCAGAGCACATGGCTACATAAACAAACCAGCACATGGTGGGCGTAAGGCAGGGTTTCCCAAAGTTATAATACATAAATAATAAATAATTGACCATAGACGATGCTAAACACCACTAAACAGAGATTCATTCTTTCAAAACAATGTAAAGTTAAAACAGTTTCACAGGCATTATCAGATCTGATCGCCACCAGAAATGTTTTCGTGGGCCGCCATTGGCCCCCGGGCCGCACTTTGAGAACCTATGGTGTAAGGAATCCACAGGAAATTGACTATCACCAAAGGTATGTTTGATGACTTTAGAAAATCATGAATGGGGTAACGAGACAGAACACATCTCTGAAATTTTGATATGTTTCTGAAAAAAAATCCATCTTTCTCAGAAAAAAAAATGGAAGGGATGCGGCCTTTCCCTTTATGAAATATAGTGCTCTAAAGATGGCCAAAAAATGTCTTTTTTAATCAGAGGCCATGTTTGAGCTACTGTATCTTGCTTATAATTGCATGCAAACATGTTCTACTCATAGCATTTGAAGAATGTGAGTTCCACTGCATTCTCAGAAGGTTTTGTGGCAAAATGTTGAAAATTCAATGAAATATTAATTTGGAAATATGAACATAAGACATTTCAGTATCAGAATTCATTTTCCACCTTAGCTCGCCATATTCTACATAAAACAAGCAAAAGTCAGACTAGAAATCATTGTTAGGGTGATACCTTGGCTTGGTGAAAATTACAGCTTTGTCGAGTAGAATTTCTTTATTTGGCAAGGGTTAATGTAGGGAGGTGGTCTTGCCTGTACTGGCATATTTCAAAATTTTATATATAAAAAAGTGTTTGGTGTACAGCTCTGAGATTTGGCATGATGACATTACTTATACTGAAGAATATATGTGATTTTTTTCAAGAAAATCTATGACATGAACTGGGAGACACTAGTTGAGTTGGCATGGAATGACCCTATTGGCTCCTAAAGTCATTAAGTAGCTTAATGTGTTATTGTATCAATTAGGCTACTTGCAGTACAGCCATACTTATGGGTCCGTGTAACGCTTTGCAGTGCTTTGATCCATTTTTAGAATTCACATGGACAAGATGAAAATTGGGTTCAAAACTTCAATTTTCCATTTATCAGACAACCCAGATAATAGGAAATTGATGCTGTTTGTGTAATTCATTGTTGTTTGTCGGTTGCTTTTGAACGAGTGGATAGTTGAATTTGATACCAAAATAAAAATAAGTCAATATTTCGATGTTCCATTTCTGCGCCCTGGTTGGACTGAACCATGCGCGCTGAGGGATGTCTTGGTTCAGGTAGACAAGAAATTAGATGGATGGACTCGAGACGTAACGTTACAGACCCGACAGAACAACTGGCCCACCATCAGGCTTACCCGCAAACTTTCTAATACAGAAACCAATTAAGTTGTTGCATGATTTAATATTTTCAAGTTTTACCGTGGCTTATTGGAACACCTCCACCGGCACCGCCCTTACGCACAATCAATTCAGTGAAGAAACGGTGATGCCGAGTGTTGCCTATGCCACCTTGAATTTTGTTTAGATCAGGGGTCTCCAACAGGTAGTTCAGGAGCTGCTCGCCACCTGAGTAGCTCAAAGAGTCACAGGAAATGTAAATGAATATCTTAACTCTTAATCACAAAATCCTGCATCTTCTTACTGTTTTAATGCTCTCTGATTAGAAGTTATGTTGGCAGAGTGCACCAGATTTGGCTATAACTACAGAGACGCAGATGTAGCCTACATTATCAATGTGACAAGAGTAAGTTCGTGAATGACCTCTTGGCTAGGCTACTTCAGAAGCAAAGCAGACGTCAGCTGAACCGAAACTTCGCATATGGTTACAGCGCAACTGTACACGGTAACCCCCAACCAGGTGGCGAGAAGCTCGAGCTACCTGTTGGAGAACCCTGGTCTAAACAAAATGTTGTTGTAATATCGTGCCCAAATAGCTTAGGTGGCATAGGCAACACTCGGCATCACATTTTTTTTACTGATTGATTGTGCAAAGAGCGATGTGTTCCAACTTGGCCACGGTGAACATAAATCACAACAACTTATAGGCTTCGGTATTAGAAAGTTTGCAGGTTAGCCTGCAGGTGAGCCAGTTCTGTCAGGTCTGTACGTCTCGAGCTGACTTGATAAGCCTATCCATCTAATTTATTGCTATGGCCTCTCTCTACAAAAGACAACTGGCGCTAGCTGAACCAAGACATCCCTCCGCGCGCTTGGTTCAGTCCAACCACGGCGCAGAAATAGAAAATTGAAATATTGACTCATTTTTACTTTGTTGTCAAATTCAACTATCCACTCCCTCAAAAGCAACCATCAAACAACAATGAAATGCACAAAAAGCATAATTACCTATTATCTGAGTTGTCTGAAAATGGAAAATTGAAGTTTTGGACCCAATTTTCATATTTTTCATGTGAATTCTAAAAATGGATCAAAGCACTGCAAAGCGTTACACGGACCCTTATGGCACTATCATAACTTGTCACTGAATTAAATTCAACTTGACGAATAAATGCTATTTGTCACTTGTTTCTGTTTTTAACTTTCAAATCTCAAAATTTAGACTTTATATCCCATAATTTAGACTTTTTATCTCAAAATTGTGACTTTTTATCTCATAATTTAAATTTTTTCCTGACCACTTTCGTTTTTTACTGGTGGAAATGGGCTTCCATATATAGGCAAGGGCTATGCGTAAAATAAAAAATAATTAAAATACAGAAAAAAAAAGTCAGGGGATCTTAAGCAAGGCGGGGGACAGCTTTTGGCAAGGTAGCCGCTTAAATGCACTGCGGGAAACCCGCGAGAAGGAATGAACGAGAAGAAATGAACGAGAAGAAATTAAACTATGAATGAATGGAACAATATGCAGATATATGTGAGAGACAGTGTTGGGGATACTGTAATTTCGTTACTGTTGTCAGGAACTTAATAACGTAACGCATTACAGTTCAAATTTCACTAACGTCATTACAGTTACTAGACTATAGTAACGTTCGTTACAGCGTTACCCACGATTTTGTTCAGTGACATTCAGATTAACAAATTTACATGTAAATCAGTGAGCTACCGGTAGGCCAACATGTCAAAACCGCGTTGTTTTTATTAGTGGCGCATGCGTGCCTAACTGGTTGCTGTGGAAATCGATTGATTCAGTGAGAGGGAGATGGAAGAGAGAGAAGTCATGGAGAACACTGGCATCTTCGCCAACTGGAAATATTCGCATTATTTTCAGGTAGTTGCCTGCAAAGGCAAAACATGTCGGTTAAGTGCTCGCTATGTCCTGGTAATAAACAGCTTTCCACTTCTACACAGTCAATGAGCAATTTGTCGAAGCACTTGGCCAGACAGCACAGTCGCACAAAGCCGGTGGCTAAAAATCCCCATAGCCACCGTCCCGGTGATGAGACTGCCCCAGCACCCAAACAGGCGAAACTTAGGCTACATCAGGAGAGGGAGGATTACGACAGGTAACATCGCAGGCAGAAACAAATAATCTAGTTGCATGTTGTGGAGGACATGGTTCCGCTGTCAACAATAGAATATTAAGCAAAATACCAACAACGCGAGCTCCCATATCAGACATAAAAACATTTTCGAGCTACTTGAGCAAATGTTATGCTGTAATCGAATCGGATCTCAAAAAGACATTTGAGACCACAGAATTCGTTTCTACAAAGGCAGATATATGGAGTGCTAACAACAAAAGTTATCTCGGAATGACTGCTCACTGGATTGATGAAAACTTTCAGCGCGAGAAGGCTGCCATTGCCTGTAAAAGGGTCAGAGGGAGACATAGCCTACATATGACGTTGTAGTCAGCGAAATAGAGCAAGTTCATTCAAGTTATGGGCTAAAAGTAAAGTAACGAGTAAAGTAACAAGTTACTTTTTAAAATTAGTAACGAGTAAAGTAATCTCATTACAATTCAAAGCAGTAACTAAAGTAAAGTAATTAATTACTTTTTAAAAGTAACTTCCCCAACACTGGTGAGAGATATGTCTGAGAGATCTGTGAATGCCCGAATGCCCAAACTACCGGATCAGCTGATTGCATACCCTAAACGATGGCTGTTGTGTTGAAGTCCTCCCGTGGGTTTAAAGGTTTAAAGCCAGTCGGGTGCATTATGTATGTAAGCCTATAATTGGGCTGTGTTTAACAGCGGATGAGATGGCCCAACTTTTATGGATAAAAACAAGGTCTGCAAACGTTGGCATTGCGATGCACTACAGGCATATGCATAGAGAAAGACGTTGAATTTGCAGCAAGATTATTGCATGCATTAGCTGGCCTCCGTTACACATGCATGTCAGAACAGATTTTGTAGCTGTTTTCACCAACTCTGTTGCATTTATGGCTATTATAGCCGAACGGAATGAAGCCAGTCTTTTTTTTTTTTTTTTTTTTACTTGAAAGGGCTTTAGACTCGAACAAATGGCCAGGTCTAATGACGTGTCTGCACTCCTCCACAATCACACATATCATAAATGTAACTCACTTGCCTGTCACCCTCACCACATAACCGTACACTGCAAAAAGTGATTTCTAAGCAAGTAAATAAGTCTTATTTTAAGTAAAAATAGCAATAAAATCTTGTCAAGCAATTTATATCAAGCAAAATATTTTCTTATTTTGAGAAAATTGATCTAACTTTTTCTTACTAAGATTTTCCAGCTAATTTCAAGATGAATTTAACCAGTAATAAGCTATAGTGAAAATTGACAAATGATCTCAAGAAAGCAATAAGATTTTTTTCCTTATTTTTTTCTTATTTTAAGTCTAGATAGAAATAAAATCTTGTCAAGCATTTTTTACTTAAGAAATATTGTCTTATTTTGAGAAAATTTATCTAACTTTTTCTTTTAAGATTTTCCAGCTAATATCAAGATGGATTTGAAAATGTACAAATGATCTCAAGAAAGTAACAACACTCTAAGAAATTATCGTGTAAAATTACAGCTAAATGCTGGCAGCTGAGACACCAGGTGAATGCCGTTACTTTACCGTCCTCTGTACTGTTAGTATTTCAACCACTAACACAGTACTGCTGTAGATAACCATAGTTTTACTGTTGTTTTGCAGTAGTATACCTCTCTCTTACTGCTTATATAGTGCTTATACTGTTGTTTTACGGTATAATATCATTTTACTGTATTATGAAAGAACTAAAAGTTCCTTTGAAAGTTCCAACGTCTCCGTTAGCCTACCTTTTCGTTCCATTTAGCATCCATCCACTAGCAACGTGACCAACAGTTTTTACCAAGACTGTTTAACAATTTCAAACGTTGAGAACAGCAAAATACATATCAGAAATAACAGCAAAGACAACGCACATCTAATATATTGTTGATATTTATTTAGAAACAGCTGCTACAATCATTAATCACTGGGTATGAGGCACGGACCAACCTTCATTAGCATGCTAGTGCTGGGAGTACAGTGAAACAGTGCTGTTAGATAGCTGCATACAACTCCATGCTTCTGTTGGCTGAAATAAAGTCCTCGAAATTGAAAAATAAATTCCATTCAGTTCAGTTATCGAGAAAAAAGATCCTGTGCTGCTTGAGTGTGCCCAAAAATACTTTAACCGTCTTTAGTGTGGCGTCTTCTTCATAGAAAAACTCCTAGTCCTGGCCGGTCATGGAGGAGGCTTCATCTGCACAGCTAGCATAGAACAAAATCGCTAATGTTACCATCAGGCATTGTGGCAAGGTACAGTAACTCTAGGCTATAGGCTAACCAATTTAAAATAAATTGTTTGGAGTTGTAATTGGCGATTAACATTACAGAAGTTTTATCTTGAGGTACATATTTACATTAACTATTTCAGACGTTAGCAACGAGCTAACAAACTAGCTGACAATAGCTTAGGCTGCATTACCTTGTTGCACTTGGTTGGTATTCCATCCTCGTAGGCTACTTCTCTTTGATAAATCCATTGGAAAAATCAATGTTAGGTCTCGTCCTCTTGGTTGTCGCGTCCATTGGTAAAAAGAAAGATCTCCCCTCTCTGGTAAATGTGTCGGTAGGACTAGTTGACATGCATCAGACACTTAACGGTTGAAATTATTCTGAAACAGCTGCACTGTTCTTATACACTGTTGCACTGTTTTATTGCTGCACAGACTGATAGATAAACAGTATTTTCTATTTTTTTAAGTTAAGCGGTGGAGGTGTTGATTGGATAACAGTATGTTAAATGTCATGTGGAAGGATGCATTATAACAGCATTTTGAAATTCTTGTTAGTAATAGCAAACTACTGTTGAAATTTCACTGTAATATAACAGAAATTTCTTAGAGTGAAGATTTTTTTCCTTATTTTAAGACTAAAACTCTTAATACATTTTCTCAATTCAAGAATCTTAAAGAAAATGACAGAAATGCAAGGTTGTAATCCCTCTTCACAGTCTTAAAACTATTATAACTAGTTTAACACCACAATCAAGATCCAAAATAATATATCAGCTACAGTTTGCCCATCAGATGGCCTATATGACACAATGACACCAGCTCAGTTACTGTACTTGTGTTGAATTTGGGATCTCTGCTGTCATAGCCTACCATGTCCTAAATTATGCACATACATTTAGTCAGTGGCCTATTCACCATGGTATTCATGGTGTATAGCCTACTCTCTTAATCCTGGTCTATGCCTGTCAGTGTTGGGGAAGTTACTTTTAAAAAGTAGTGTTTGCTCGTTACTCGTTACTTCTTGGAAAAGTAGTCAGTTACTTTACTTAGTAACCTTCTATGCAAAGTAACTTCTTTACGTTATTCGTTACTTTTACGTTACTTAAAAAAAAAGAAAGAAAGAAAGTTCTATTGATGACATAACAGATATTTCTTTTATGCTCTTTATTCTGCTTTTAACATGAAAATATTTGGCTACAGGCTTCAACACTAAAGCCCTGTGAAACAGTAGTAAATAACAGCCTCAATACAGGCTCCTTATGAATGTGATGACAACCTCAAAATGGCATGGTATGGGATGTTTTTTTTTTTTTTTCCGTCGTTCTCCAGTCTGCGCAACGGCGCAGGAGTTCAGTAAAGGCTTTGTGGACTTTTGAATGTAATGGGAAGCAAGCACTGACCTTACAATGTGACAAGTTGACAATGTCTCTCTCTATCTCTCTCCCGGACCTCTGGCTGAATGTTATGCACAACGGTGAACTGGCACTTATTAATATGCTACTTGCACGAAATCCTCAGTAAAGTTAACATCATGTGCAGCATGATCGGAATAGCCTGGTTAAAGCAATATCTAGGAGAGAGGTTGACGTAGGGAGAGCCGCGCATTATCTTACTATCTGGAGCTACGGTAGGACTATGTTTGGCTTTATTGAAGTAGGCTAAAACCGAAACTGGAATAATGCAGACGTCTTTCTTTTATTTTATATTAGGCCACCGGCGGGGTGCATAACATAACAAATTAACAAACAAACTAAACAAACAAAACACTGATCAAACTGAAAATAAACAGGGGCAAGGCCCACAAACTAGGCAATATAACATACCATCATTAGGCTAGATCCTCTCCCGTCAGAGGCGAACACCGACTGTTACGCATGGTAACATACTATCGGTCACAACCAAATCATGGTTAACAATCAATTAAGACATTGACTTATGTTTACAACCTATACATTGCAACTGCGCAAGCATACAGTACCCCTTTATCATCAGAGAACATAATAACAGCATGCCAATAAGGCAATAACACAAAAAGAAAAGATGATCAAAAACACCCCCGTAACAAGCGCTTCCCAGCTGGAGCGCGCTCGCAACTCCATAAAGGTTCCACCTCCCATAGCTCGGTTTGATCCCCGCTTATGACAACTTAATTTATCAGTAAAATATTATATACTATTGTATTGTCAGAGCCCCCACAGATGTTTGAGTTTGCTGCTTTCATGGGAGCCAGACCTGTCTCTATTCTCTACTCTGAGTTCGAAGTAATGAGCATAGTCCCTCAAAAGTTATTGTTGGCTGCTTCTCGCTGCTGCTTGTTCTCTTCATGCCATCAGTCACTGAAGGGTCTCTATTAAATGATGGCATTGCGCAACATGGAACAGAGAATCGGTGCCGCTCTCAAAAATGTCCACAGGAAAAGTAACGTTGGGCCGTATTGGAAAAGGAACTACGTTTCGTTACCAAATTTTCAGCGGTAACGCGTTACACTACTTTTTTGCGAAAAAAGTAGTTACGTTACTGTAACTTCCGTTACTGTAACGCGTTACACCCAAAACGGGTGGGGGGTCACAACCATGCGATTTCCCTTAGGACTGCACCTGCAGGATAAAGGAGAGAAGCAGTTGATGAATCAGTGTCCATGACAACTGTCTCCCAGTAAGCCAGATGCATGAGAGACATAGGGTTTTTATTCTGACATCAGGAACAGCAGCCAGAACAAACACATTCACACACTGCAGCACAAACAGTAAGGGTGGAGCTAAAAAGTCCAACACCACTGGTCTAATCAGAAGCATTTTGGAAATTGGCGTCTGACTCCACCAATAGAGATGGCTGCACATTCACACTCTAACTAACATTACAGCCTATTGGATTTGGATTGACATTGAAACATTTGTCATGAAAAACAGACAGAGAATTGTGAAAGAGACATATGGATGAAAAGAGCAAAGGGAGGAGGAATGAAGGAGGAGAGAAAGAGAGATGTGGGCTGAGGCTGAAGGATACAATCAAACACCTATGAGGAGTCAAAGATGAGAAAGATGAGAAGTCAGGAGCTGAAGACACAAATCAGCCTGTCATGTGCAGACATGAAAAAAGGGGGGAGGGGGGCAGAGTATGATATGAAGCTCCACCAACCATCAACCAACCAACACACACACACACACACTGTCTCAATGATCACAAACTCTGCCCAACACCACAACCATCACACACACACACACACACACACACACACACACACACACACACCTTAGTCATAGTATGACTACACACAGTAACAGTTCCATCACATCTCACCATAGTCAACCACATAGTATGCACTCTGGTGCGAAGGGAGGTGTGTGTGTGTGGTGTTGTTGAGCAGGGGCTGTGTGATCAGTGAGAGGAGGTGTGTGTGTGTGTGTGTGTGGGCTGTTGAGCAGGGACTGTGTGATCAGTGAGTGGAGGTGTGTGTGTGTGTGTGCTCTGTTGAGCAGGGGCTGTGTGATCAGTGAGGGGAGGTGTGTGTGTGTGTGTGTGTGTGTGTGTGTACGCACGCGTGCTGTCTCCTGCCAAGGCATGGCCTCTCTCCAGTCTCGTTTCTTTGTTTCTATCCATACAGGTGTGTTGGTGGTGCCAAATTAGCAATAGTCTGGAATTGGGTGCACAGGTGGCCTGATGCCTTTAAGTTGCCTCCAGTCCCAGTTAGCAGCGAGCATGGAGACACTGGTCTCGTTACATTCCATCCTGGGTGCTTGCCTTAGCCTTTGTTGAGGCCTTAAGCCCAGACGCTGCCTATGCAGTGTGTGTGATCCCTGTTTGTCTATACTTGTCATTATTTTCCGATTGTTAATAAACCGCTTGTTGTTTTCATATGTCCTCTTATATGTTGTGTACCTTTTTGGGGCCGTAACTGTGTGTGTGTGTGTGTGTGTCTGTGTGTGTGTGTGTGTGTGTGTGTGTGTGGGGAGGGGGGTATTGTGCATCGGCATGTAGAGCAGTGCTTCTTAACTGGTGGGTCGCGGAGCCGTGGTGTATATATAGGCTATTAAAAAAAAAAGCTAATTAATTGATTCGCTAAAAAAAAACCCACGGCTAACTTTTTCCTGCGACAATTAGCAACTCTTATTTTCGCAGACAAAAATGCTCTAAAGAGCACCATCTCTGCACATCTCAACAAAACTGCAAACGTGGTTTAATGACTAGGCCTACTTCCCGGAGAGCGCACAGGGCAGAGAGGAAGAATGGGTGCGCAATCCCTTTGAAACCGACGTTGGAAGCGCTGTGCTGCTTAGCGAGGAAGGGAACCAGCTGATGGAACAGTCGTGTGACCCCTCAATGAAAGTAGCATTCGGCAAAGTCACTCTGTGTCAGTTCTGGTGCGATGTCACAGCTGAGTATTCCACGTTATCAAGACGGGCAATTAAAATCTTATTACCTTTCAGCACCACATATCTTTGTGAAAGTTGCCTCTCCACTCTTGTCAAACTCAAATCAAAACAGAGGAACAGGTTGGACACTGAACACAATCTACGAGTTGCTCTGTCTATCATCCTAACGTTAACAGATTTCAAAGCCCTTGTAATTAGTAAAAAACCTTCCCCAACTCTCCCATTAAAGATGCCTATCATTGTAAAAGCATTACTAGGCATACTTAAAGGCAATGTTTGTTTTGTTGATTGCCATAGGCCTACTGCTATTCCCAGATCTTGAAAGCCCAATGATGTTTTTATTAATGTCAAGAAATAGTTGTTGCTCAAATTCATGTTGCAATGTTCATACAGCCCACTTTGTTAAATGTAGGAAAATGTTCACGTCCTGATTAAATAAATTAAAAATTAATTAGTAGCTATAATAGTAGGTAGTAGGTATAATTGTAGGAATAATAATAATAATAATAATAATAATAATGATGATGATGATGATGATGATGATGATGATGATGATGATGATGAAGATGATAATAATAATATATTTTTAAAATAATAATGTTATTACGCAGGCATATGGTTATATTTTGAAAATTGCATTGAATTGACTTGAACGCTAATAAAATTGGGTCGCGAGCTAATGACAGTGGAAAATGGTGGGTCCCAAGACTGTTCCAGTTAAGAACAACTGATGTAGAGGATGTGTGTGTTGGAGTGTGTGTTTTGGGTGACGGTGGGGAAGGTGTGTGTCTGATGTTGGGCAGGATCATGAGGTGTGTGTGTGTGTGTGTGTGTGTGTGTGTGTGTGTGTGTGAGATGCTGGGCAGGGTGTGTGTGGTAGGCATTCCACTACCCTACATACCTTGTGTGTGTGTGTGTGTGTGTGTGTGTGTGTGTGTTGTGTGTCTAACTATAGACCTGTATCAAATCTGACCTTCATGTCAAAAGTCCTTGAACGAGTCGTTGCAGAACAGCTCACTGCACATCTGTCTGCAAATAGCCTCTTTGAGAAATTTCAATCTGGTTTTCGGTCTGGACACTCTACAGAGACTGCACTAGTGAGGGTTACAAATGATCTTCTGCTCGCAAGTGACAATGGCCAGACATCCCTTCTACTGCTCCTTGACTTGAGTGCAGCTTTCGATACTACAGTATCAACCATAGTATACTTCTCAGCCGCCTCGAAAATCTTATTGGGATTAAAGGAACAGTTCTCTCCTGGCTCCAATGATATCTTTTAAATAGAACCCAGTGCGTGTTTTTTTTTTTTTTTTTTAATCCGTTTTTACTTATGAAAAATCAAATTTACAAGCTTATAGAAAAGACAATCATTTTTCTTTTTCATTTCAAGTCTACAAACCCCTGCCCACCCTTCCACCCCTTTAGAACTTGTGCATCTTAGTATGTCACTAGTCAATCCAGAGACAGTGAGTCAATTGTACATTTCTCATACAAAAAAGGAATATATACAGTACATATTCACATGTATAATTCAATAATAAAACAAAAGAAAGAAAAGAAAAAAAAGACAGAAATGGATGCAAGTATCCATTATCCAGCAATACCAACCCATACCTACATAAAACAATATCACAAACTTCTTTAGGCTCAAGCTATCAGACTATATAGGTGATTTACGTGTCATCGCTAATATAAGAGTCAGGAAGGGTCTTGATATAATAATAATAATCCACATAACATAAAAAAGGTCATCAGACCCCCTAAGTGCATACTTAATTTTTTCTAATTTCAGATATCTCATAAGATCAGTCAACCATACAGATACATTTGGTGGATATGAGGATTTCCAATGTAAAAGAATTTGCCGCCTGGCAATCAAAGTTGAAAAGGCTAATAGATTTTTATACCTAGAAAGCTTCACAGGATCACCTGACAAAGTACCAAAAATTGAAGTGTACATGTTGGGCACATATTCTATTTCCATAATATCAGAAATCGTTTTGTAGACCCCTGACCAAAATTGATCCAAACTTGGGCATGACCAAAACATATGAGTCAATGTTGCCGGCACACTATGACATCTACTACAACATTCATCTATGCCTGAAAATATTTTAGCCAATTTAGCTCTATAGAGAAATGCATCCTGTGTAAAACTTTGAACTGGATTAAACTTAAACGTGCACAGGATGTAGTTCCATTGACCCTATGTATGGCTTCCTCCCATACACTATCTGGTATGGCCTCTCCAAATTCAACCTCCCATTTTTCTCTAATCTTATCCAGGGTGTTGTCACCATGTTATAAATTCTAGAAATAAGCCCCTTTAAATTAGAAGACACATCCAAAATTTCCTCCAGAACAGATGAATCTGGTTCATTTGGAAAATCAGTCGTATTACTACGAATAAATTGTCAAACCTGTAAATATCTAAAATGATTTGAACGGGGAAGATTAAATGTTTCACACATATCATTGAAACTTGCAAATACAGTACACCTTCCTTATAAAAATCCTTAAATCTGGCTAGGCCCTGTCTTCACCATTCCAAAAAGGTGGCATCTATTCTTGCTGGAATAAATGAATGATTATAACAAATTGGGGCTTGAATGGAGAATCCACATGTTTTCTAATTTGTTGCCAAATATGCAAGGTATGAATAACTGTTGGATTTGAAGTGTATGTTGAACTAGTCAGAGGGAGTTTAGAAGTCACCAAGGCTGGAAGAGAAGTTGAAAGGCAAGAATTATTTTCCAACTCACACCAATCCAAGTCTGATGACTGACACCAATAGAGTATTTTCTGGCAGTTTGCTGCCCAGTAGTAGAATTGGAAATTCGGTAAGCCCAAACCTCCATTGGATCAATGTCTTTGGAGAAATCTCTTTTGAATTCTAGGTACTTTACCAGCCCAAATAAAAGATGTTATATACCTATCTATACAGAGAAAAAATGACTTGGGCAAATAAATTGGAAGACACTGAAAAATATAAAGGGGTCATTCCGTGCCAAATCAACAAATCTGAGACAAAAATTCCGCCTGACCATCTTGAATTTGCTTCAAACATTATGTAAATAATGTTACCATACCCAGGACCTATTATGTGAAATATTACCATTGTATCTTGTATAGTTGGTGAGATATGGGGTCTTAAAAAAGGGGGTCGTGTGTCAAGAAAGTGGAGCTCTGAGAAAATATCCATGTTCCACAAAGCGTTACTCTTGGAATTTTCATGCAACATTTATGAAACTTTCAGGACATATTCTAAAATAGTATGTGTCTTCACACTGTGAAGTACACCTTTCACAGTAGCACATTTGCTGAGTAATGCTTTGCTGAAAATGCCAAAAAAATTATGTGTTCATTTTTTCCTATCTATTTCACAATACTGTATCTTGTACATGAATGACATCAGATCTTTAGTATTTCTATGTGGTTCACACAAGTTATTGTACATTATCTTCAAGTAGGTAAATATTTAATATTAATAACAGCTTTAGAGTTTTGAGACATTAAAGAGGATATAAATGAATTAAGACCTATAGTTTAAGCATATCTTCCAAATTACTGGTTAAGTGTGCCTTAAAATCAAAGTTACCACCACAAAGCCAATGTTATATTTAGCAAATGCTCAAAATATTGAAATGGTACCTTTGGCCAAACCACATAAATTACTATATCAAAGATGGCTTTCACAGTCTTGGTGATTGTTTTTTCTGCCTTTGTTGCTAGGTGTGTTTGTTTATTTGGTCCCTTGGTTGCTATGGACTACTTTGCCCACATAGCCATGTGCTTCTGGGCCTAGGTTCTGCCCCTCCCTTTATTCATCAATTAGGTTTTTCATTGGATGTTTGGTGTCTGCCTATTCCTTGTATGTTTAGCTAATGAGGTTTCTTCTTTTAAAGGCTTCTTTTTTTATTATTAACACTTTGAATGCCAGAAACGTAATGTTACGTTATAACTTGTCATGCGTTGAGTGCCAAAAACGTAATGTTACGTTTTTGCCTTTTTTTTTTTAATTTACGAAAATAGAAACCCTCACACAGGTTATATATGATTTTGGAACTCTGTGATAAATAGAACTGAAATAAATTACGATCGGAAACTCATAAAAACTCACGATCTGCACATTTTGTCTGGACATTTTCACATCACAAGGCAGCATTTGATTACTATTGCAGCATTTGTGTCAAATATGCACGTCATGTCATGTTGTCCTTTCGCGGGTTCGTCACTAGGTGGCAGTCTCACCACAGGCATGATTCGGCTTGTGTCACTCCTCGAAACTTGACAGAGAACACTCCATCATAATCATAAAAGAAGCGATATCTCCTTTTCTAGAAAAAAACAAGGATTTTGATGAAAACTACCCACTGTTTAGCTTGGGATTTCTCAGGAACGGAGGCATGTAGAAATAAACGGTTTTCACCCACTGAGAGCTCAGAGTCTTACCTTTCAAATGACCCATAGTATGTGTCCATAGCTATAACACAGAATACGCTGTGGCTCTATAAAAATAGGCAACAGTGGCCTGGATTGCTGGCACTCTGGGCCAAAGCTTGTTAAAAACACCTGGCAACCAAACTGTTAAGAGTCAGTTTCTGTAAGAATCATGCGGGTGGTGATACAAACCCTCTTCATATTCCCTTCAAATTTTGAATACCAGTAGACACATGCCTAAAAGGGACAAAACTGAATTTTTAAACATTGAAAATGTTCCTAGCAAAAGTTAGGGCTTCCCAAAATTTCAGCATAATTTTGAGGTACTGAAAATTCCGTTTTTTGCCTTCAAATATCTCGTTGCGCCTTAATCTTACCATCCTGAAATTTTGGCACATAAATATCGGGGAAATAAACTTTTGAGAAATGATGTCGCTTCTGTGGCATCTTGAAGGCACTGTCCTTATGCCAAGTTCACACTACACGATTTTAGCCACGACACGACAAAACAAGACACGTCTGTGAGCTCTCGAGTGTTCACATTTAACGACTAGCAGTTTTAGTATCGGGAGTCTCATGGTCGGGCGCGATGCTGATCTGCGACCTCTGTGTTCATACTACAAGACCTGGCCCAGACAGAGCCTAGGGTGCGCTGGTTGTGTCAACGTTCGTATAATTAACACCGTAATGTTAACGTTAGCATACAAACTATAGCAGAGCCAGTTTACGGTTAAAATGTTTCTGACTATAGGCTACAGGCATGACTGCCACTTGTTAGTTTGCCACTGATCTCATGTTGTCTGTAGCTACTGTTTAGTTTTTGTTATTGCCGCAAAAATATTTTAGAATTATTGACGAGGTTATCTGGATGGCCAATTGTATTCGTTTTCGCAAGTAAACTTCACATGACACATGTTTTCAAAGAAGGCTATTGCTTGGTGAAGAAGTGCAACTTCAAATACAGTGAGTTTTAAATATTGACATTTTAAAGATGACAACGTGAGTCATGTTTCTTGATTGGCTGTTGCCTGGAAAATCGCTTGCGACTTCTCCAAATATCTAACATGCTAGATGTCCCCCGACAACTTGCGTCGAGCTCGCGACTGCCCTAAATCGTGTCGGAGAGTTGTTCACACATGACGACTTGGACTCGCAGATCCACTGCCGAGTTTCCCCACGACCACCTGTGATTTCTAATCGACCCTGCAACCTCAGAATCGGCTCTAAAATCGTGTAGTGTGAACTTGCCATTAAGGGCCTCTTCAAAATGGGACCTTTTACATTTTTGTACCGTTCTCGTGTGCCTCTCACAGTTCATATGACACTCAAAACCTTATTAGTTTGTATATTATACACACTTCTGAACCTCCTCTTTTAGAATTTGCTTAAAATATATGGGCATGAATTGGTTATGTTAAGCTAGAGGCAATTATTTCAGGCAAATATGAAATGAAGTGCCATTCTAGATGCTCATAGCTCTGTGCGCCATCACACAAAACAGTTGAAATTTGCCTACTTTGTTCGTCTGCACTCATATTATATGTGGTCCAAATATCTAGGTTGCTTTTTGTTCTATTATCAAGTAAATGAATTTTATTTAGAGCAGATATGCACCTATGATAACTGCAATGGAGGGTTGTGCTGACTAACCAGATAAGCCAAAGTGGTAACCCTGTTTGAGCGACTTTTAGACTGTGGATGTGGTGGCACAGTGGTTAGGTCACAGACTAACAACCAGTTGACCAGGGTTCAATTCCCAGGTATCACATCATTTATGTCTTGCTTTTGGTAAGAAAATTATTAGGCGACATTACTTGATTAGATAAAGAAGGCTACCACTCAAATATATTGCAAACAATACAAAAGTATTCGAATGCACCCCACCTATTCCAAACGTCTTTTCATATTTCAAATCAAAATTTTGCCATCGGATTTAAAGAATAAATCTTCAAACAAGAAAAGTATACGCAGCATCTATTGAGTGTTGATAGCACAACGTGTAAAGAAACAGCCTAGCACTCTTGTAAGCTAATAAGATGGTGGTTCTATACTTGACTGTCCTCTTACTCCCCTGACAAAGACACTTAGTTTTGATACTTTTGTATTGTTTGCAATATATTTGAGTGGTAGCCTTCTTTATCTAATCAAGTAATGTTGCCTAATAATTTTCTTACCAAAAGCAAGACATAAATGATGTGATACCTGGGAATTGAACCCTGGTCAACTGGTTGTTAGTCTGTGACCTAAGCACTGTGCCACCACATCCACAGTCTAAAAATTTCTCAAACAGGGTTACCACTTTGGCTTATCTGGTTAGTCAGCACAACCCTCCATTGCAGTTATCACAGGTGCATATCTGCTCTAAATAAAATTAATTTACTTGATGATAGAACAAAAAGCCACCTAGATATTTGGACCACAGATAATATGAGTGCAGACGAACAAAGTAGGCAAATTTCAACTGTTTTGTGTGATGGCGCACAGAGCTATGAGCATCTAGAATGGCACTTCATTTCATATTTGCCTAAAATAATCGCCTCTAGCTTAACATAACCAATTCATGCCTATATATTTTAAGCAAATTCTAAAAGAGGAGGTTCCGAAGTGTATATAATATACAAACTAATAAGGTTTTGAGTGTCTGTGAGAGGCACACGAGAACGGTACAAAAATGTAAAAGGTCCCATTTTGAAGAGGCCATTAAAGACAGTGCCTTCAATATGCCACAGAAGCGACATCATTTCTAATAATAGTAATGGAAGAAATTACAACATTTTTGATCGTTTTTCAATGTGTGGTATTTGTTTATTCATTTATTGAAATTAATTTGACTGACCTTTCCGTTTACTCGGAAGGGAGGGAAGTTTGCAGCAGAAAAGGTCTAGCTAGTGACCATACGAGGCATACGCAAATAAGCTCCAGACGTAGCCGGAGCCAGAGACATAACATAAAAATAAAAGAGTATTCTTTAACTGGCAAGTTTATTAATGAGCTGAAGCGCGCGCTCTTGCTCTTCATCCCACTGTTTTACGCACGTTTAATACACATTTCTCTTTGATATATTTGGGGCATTATCGTTGGGAAGTCCATGTAGACTACACATGTAAAGGCTGGAGATGAGCTTGGAAGCTGATGGAAGATGCTGATAATCAGAGCTGTCAAAATCCTTTCTCAATCACAGTTGGTCAACCTTTCCGATCCTCTGTCCCTACTCAATATTGTGGTGGCGCTTGCTTGCTATGGATATACGCAATCATCTCACGAGGTTGTGAGCATCACAAAATATTATTCGCACACTCATCACAGATCAACCACATCTTTTGAAGTGTAGCAACGTTCCGGAATAGTGTTGCAACATTGCTTGCAAAGTCGGCATTTGCCTCCAAATAAACCATTTAATAAAAACTCAACCACCTAGGCCTACTTCCAGAATTACTTCCAGGTCATCCGAATTCTGGGTGCTTAACAAACCAAAGACGCAACTCAGATGGACGCTTTTCTTTATTGCTCTTCTCTTTTTTCTAGGATTCAGTGTTTCATTTTCAGTTCCTAAAAGATATAAAAACATGGTGCTTGGTTCCATTTCATAAGTGATAGTCAAGCGTAAAACACTATAAACGAGTCCTTATTCATTTCTCGTGCGACTTCCAAAATAGAATAATGAATGAACGACAAAATACAGTGACCGTCCTCCAAGATCATTGTTGAAATGTTTCATTTTTGACCTGAGCATTAAATGAAAGATTCAAAAAATAAGTTATTTTGTTTTTTGTTCAACACTGAAAAATCATAAAATCATATAACATTTCATTTTATTGTTATTTCGTTCTTAATTGAAATTCAAATGAACGAATCATGCACGGACCCTGAAATATAAAAGCTCAATCCATGATCTAAAATTAGGGCCAAACCCAAATCTAGTCAAACATTCAAACAAAAACCTCCACTCTACCCTATCAAACGCTTTTTCGGGGTCTAAAGAAATAACTACTTCAGGCACCTCAGTCGATGCTGGTGAGTATAAAACATTTAAAAGGCGGCGAACATTAGAAAAAGAGTGACAACCTGTCATAAACCCTGTTTGATCTGGGGAAATTACCTCTGGCATAACTTTCTCTAAACTGTGTGCCAGTGCTTTCGCTAAAATCTTAACGTCACAATTGAGGAGAGAGATGGGCCGATACGACCCACATTCCTCTGGTTTTAACAGAAGAATTATGGAAGCTTCAGTCAATGTCTTGGGCAGGGTACCATTAGCTTTTGATTCTCTAAACATGTCAAGTAGAAGTGAAATTAGTTGCTCTGAAAGTTTCTTGAAAAATTCAACTGGGTACCCATCAGGGCCCGGTGCTTTACCATTTTGCATGGTCCTGATTGCTTCTGCAATTTCAGTGTGCGTGACTGGAAATTCTAATTCTGCTCTACTAGCCTCGTTAATTTTAGGCATATCCAGAGTCCTGAAAAAATTATCCATAGCTGTATTGTCAATGGGACCTTCAGATGAATACAGTTCTGAATAGAATGTCTGAAATGTATTATTAATTTCCATAGGATCAACTGTAAGTTCCCCATTCACTTTCCTAATACAAAAAAAATATGTTGCTCAGATGATTTGCTTTTTAACTGATGGGCTAAAAGAAGACCTGACTTTTCTCCATGTTCATACATAATACCCCGTGATTGTAACAACATCTTTTCCGTTTTTACTGACATCAATAACTCATACTTAGCTTGAAGTTCTATTTTTTCTTTGTAAAGTTCTGGGCATTGGGAGGTTGAATATTGGCTATCAATTGCCTGTATAGCTTTGATCAATCTTTCTTGCTACATGATTACTTTTATTTACCATGGATTTATATGAAATAATGTTTCCCCTAATAACAACTTTGAGCGTCTCCCACAAAATAGTTGTAGACACCTCAGTTCTATTAAACTTCAAAAATCATCAATGGCAGATTAAATAATTTGGCAAACCCCTTTATCCTTTAGTAAAGAAGTATCCAATCTCCAAGGAATGTATTCCATTCCTTTATGTGATAAAGAGAGGTCTAAAAGCACTGGAGCATGGTCTGATTCAATTATGGAGGAGTATTCAATTTTTTTAACTAAAGATAACAAAGCACTATCAATGAAAAAATAATCAATTCTACTATATCTATGGTGTACATGGGAGAAATAAGAATAAGTCTTAGTCAAAGGAAAACAGAAACGCCATGGGTCAGTGCAGCCCACCTGATCCATGAACATTTACAGTCTCTTTGCCATCTTAGAAGGAGAATTAGATTTTGGGTTGGAACGATCCAGAGATGGAATCATTGTACAATTTAGATCCCCTCCAAAA
This sequence comes from Sardinella longiceps, assembly GCA_027497455.2. Classification (NCBI taxonomy): domain Eukaryota; kingdom Metazoa; phylum Chordata; class Actinopteri; order Clupeiformes; family Clupeidae; genus Sardinella; species Sardinella longiceps. The sequence goes on along the minus strand of JAODXP020000021.1, from coordinate 35,546,896 downwards.
ATGAGAGAATGAGAATTGAGATTTGGTATAGATGCAATAACGATATCCATAAACCTCTCATCATCCCAATTGGGAGCGTATACATTCACTAATATGACAGGCTTAAAGTATAAAGACCCTACAACAATAACATATCGCCCCTGTGAGTCTTCTATTACCTTTGTTGGGCTAAAAGGAATTTTTTATGTATCAGGATAGCCACACCTCTAGACTTATGGTCAAATTTTGAATGAAATGATTGACCTACCCATGATTTTCTTAGTCTGAGCTGATCTTTAACCAATAAATGAGTCTCTTGCAAAAAAAAACAATTTCCCCTTTTAAAAATTTTAAATGTGCAAATATCCTTGCTCGCTTCACAGGCCCATTCAACCCCTTGACATTCCAGCTTTTAAATCTGACAGCTTCACCCAAGTTTTGATTAAACCTACTATTAGTCATAATAGCCTTAAAACTGGTAGGCTACATGTATCCAATCGAACTGACTCATAGAAAACAAAACAGAAAAAACAAAACACACCCATGACGCACATCCCAAAGCTCCCCTCACCCCCATCACAAAACCATAACGAACTGAAACCCTTAGCGCATTAACTGCCTATATGTCTAGATCCCAAAATGGGATAAACTGCAGGCTCGCTAAACATGCCTTACCGGTAGGCTTACACATCCTATAAGAACTACGTTGTTAACACAAAGTCCCGCATGTGTCCATTTACATTGTTGTGAAAGTGCCACATATTATCAAGTAGCCTAAGCTACAGCATCATAGGAAAATAAAGTAGGCTAAAGTATCATTATTGTATAACCCAGATCACACAATGTCCGTCACCTACTTTCACTCATTGGACCGAATGTGTTTGTTGTAGAATTCTTGTGCTTCGTCCGGTGAATCAAACGTGAGCGTCTCTTCTCCCAGGGTCACTTTCACACGGGCTGGATAAACCAGGCGGAACTTCACCCCTTTATCATACAGCACCTGTTTAACTCCATTGAAAGCCCTACGTTTCTTCGCCAATGTAGCACTCAAGTCATTGTAGAATCGAAGGCTAGCATCCTGGAACTTAACCTCATGGTTCCTTGACCAGCGCATCACTGCTTCTTTCTGTTGAAAACTTCGAAAGCACACCACTAATGCTCTTGCAGGCTTCCCTTGCGCCAGTTTAGGAGCTAAGGACCGATGCGCTCTCTCCAGCTCTGGCGGCTCAGTGAACACATTCGACCCTATACAGTCCATAAGGAGCTCTGCCATGAATTTAATAGTGTCCTTGCCAATCTCGCTGCTCTCTGGACTATTCACAATTCGCAGGTTTGACCTGCGCAATCTGTTTTGCAAGTCGTCAACTCGCTCCAACAATTCCTGATTTGCTAATTTCAAAGTTTTAATGGTTTCTTCGGCAGTATTCAAGCGCTCAAAGTTCTCACCGGCTATAGCCTCCGTTGATGTCAGCCTTGCTTGGAATGAATTTACTGTGTCTTATACCATTCACCGTTGTCTGAAGTGGTTTTAACGATTCTAGAATCAACGTGGAGATGTCGTCTTTTAGAACAGACCTCTGCTTAGCTAGCTCATCCACCAGTTGAGGCATTGATACAATGTCTGCCTCCTTGCTGCTAGCTCCCTCTGCCATTGCTGAAACTTTGCTAGCCAAACTAGCTTGTCGTGTCGACGGAGTTTGTCGCACAGGTTTCTGTCTTCCACTCATTTCAAGAGTCAAATATAATGCAATAGCCGTTATCTCACCAATATATGATATCACCAAAACAAAAATTTCAACTCAAGGCGATGTTAAAACAAAGTAATTTCTCAAGTTCACTGGGAGCTTTGTAAAATGTGTCTCACCCCCACATCGCCATACCGGAAGCCACCCCAGTGTGTGGTTTTTAACAACACCAGTTCTTCACTGAACTCTGTAAACTGTGGAGTACCCCAGGGGTCAGTACTTGGCCCTATGCTGTTCTCCATCTACATGCTGGGTGCAATCATCAGCAAATTTGGTATAAATTTTCATTGTTATGCGGATGACACACAATTATATATTCCAGTTTTACAGAATAATGGCTGTCAGTTATCAAAGGTACAACAATGTCTAGTGGAAATTAAGAAGTGGATGTGTAGGAACTTCCTATTGTTAAATGCTGACAAAACGGAGTTATTAATTGTCAGATCACCTAAATGCAAAAGTGAATCAGAGAATCAATCTATCATCATCGACAACTGTACTGTCTCTGAAAAACCAACGGTTAAAAACCTTGGTGTTTTATTTGATTCTAACCTAACCTTTCAGCCCTACATCAAAGCAGTCACAAAATCTGCCTTCTATCATCTCTCAAATATTGCTAAAATCAGATCTATACTGTCCCTACGGGATGCTGAAATACTAATTCATGCATTTGTCTCGTCTAGACTTGATTATTGCAACGCTCTGTTCTCAGGCCTCCCGTCTAGCTCAACAAAAAGGCTTCAGCTTGTTCAGAATGCTGCAGCTAGGGTTTTAACAAGGACCAAGAGATTTGAGCATATAACACTGATTTTAGCATCCCTTCACTGGTAATTGCAGACTATTATACATCAGGTATAGTTGTGTGTGGTCCCTGATACACAAGCCCTGTCTCAAAGGCAGATTGATGCATCTGTTAGTATGTGTACTGTGTCTGTGTTGTACGCCTAGGCTACTACATTTGGGGATGGGGGTCCGCGAGCAGACCGTCGCGCAGAAATGGGGTCCTTGGGCTGAAAAAGGTTGAAGACCCCTGCTGTATGTTATTTCTTATTTTTAATTTTTGTTTTCTGCTTTTAATCTTATGGACCATTTATTTATATTTATTGCTATGGTCCATTAATAGTCTGGGACTTGTAACACCCTTGATGACTTTTTATTTCTCTGCGTTTATTATTGTTACTAAGTGTTGTGAGACCATGGTTAATGGTGATATTGCACTATAAACAACAATAAATTGAATTGAATTGAAATTGTGGTGTAGTGTAATATTAGGAGACCTATGTGAGTGGACTCTTCTGTCAGAGTTGATGAAAAACGGAAAAAAGAGAAAGAGATTAGACAGGATGGATGAGTAAAAGCATGAAAGATGGATAAATGAGTAAAAGCATGAAAGATGGATAGATGACTGAAAGCATGAAAGATGGACAGATGACTAAAAGCAAGACAGATAAATAGATGAGTAAAGACATGAAAGATGGATAGATGAATAAAAGCATGAAAGATGGATATACGAGTAACAGCATAGGAAAGATGGAAAGATGAATAAAAGCATGAAAGATGGATATACTGTATGAATAAAAGCATGAAAAATGGATAGATGAGTAAAAGCAGAGGAACACAGAGGAATGAGACAGAAGAGAGAGAATGAGGAGGACAGAAAATCAAAGGCAGGCATCCATGTTGGGTCTCATGGTGTAAAGAGCTGAGTGAGATGTTTAGATACTGTATTTACTCACAGTAGTTTTTCCAGTTCACAGTGTGGGTCCTTCACTAGAGCACAGAGCTGCTCTAAATCTGATGACCTGATCTGGTCATTTTCGCACAGGTTCAGCACTCTGAGACTTGAGGAGTGTGATGTCAGAGCTGATGCCAGATAGGAACAGCTCTTCCCTGTCAGATTACAGTCCCACAGCCTGAAGGAATGATACATCTACATATTAAATCACAAATCCTCTATTCACAAACAAACAAACACACACTCAGAGACACAGACTCTCTTCACACACACAAGCACACACACTCACAGACACAGACACTCCTCACACACGCACAGAGACACTGACTCTACTCACATATACACACACACAGAGAGACACAGACTCTCTTCACACACACGCACGCTCACATACTCATAGACACAGACACTCCTCACACACACACACACGCACAGAGACACTGACTCTACTCACATATACACACACACAGAGAGACACAGACTCTCTTCACACACACGCACGCTCACATACTCATAGACACAGATTCTCTTCACACATACACACACACACACAAATTCATAGAAACACAGATTCTCTTCACACACACACACACACACACACACACACAGACTCTCTTCACAAACACACACACACACACACACACACACACAGAGGGGGGAGACAAGGCTCCTCTCTGCTCAGCTAGGTCAGCACTCTCCAAAATCAACCAAGGGAGGCAGCTGACCTGGACAAAATTATTAAACTATAAATTTCCATCATGCTTGTTTCACTTAGGGTAATAAATAATTGAATATAATTGTCACCACCAGCTGATTATAAAATGCCATCTCAATTGAACATGCGGGGAAAAAGCACTGATTGAGCACCAGCTGACGCGGAAGTTCTAGGAGAGTGGGTGCCGAAGGCGTTTGAGACGTGCCTTTTGAAGGAGAGAAATACATTGAAGAGTGAAATAGTTATTAATACTCCAGATCTACCCTGGGAGGAATTACTAGTAAAGAAGCATGGACCCTGCAGAGAACGCAGAAGAGGACAGGCTAAACAACTTTGTTGGGCAGGAGAGGAATGGATCTACAGCACGGCAAGACAACTTCTTTCGCATTGTTGCCAAACGTCCCTTGTTCCCTCTTGTATGCTCTCCAGTTCCCCAGGCCCTTCTTCCGCTGGTAACACTCGTCTCTCCAGATTCCCTTTCCACCAGTCTAGCTCTGATATAGCTCAAACTCATACCTCCTTTCTCTCCTGAGATTTAGCTTTTCCCCATATTTCTTTTTTATTACAGCTCTTTATTTTCATATTTGCAAGCATTTTTGATTTATGAATGATTGAAGCTTCTGTATGACTTTTGCATTGCTGTCACAATACATGATTTGAACTTTAAAAACATTTTGTGTTTGACATTTTTTGTGATAGTCACGCTGTGGCTGTGCTTAACTTCTTATTTGGTAACTAATATTGCCTGGCACCCCTAAACATAAATTAATGAGTAAAATAATAAAAAAAACTAGATGTACCGCAGAGCAGTGCAAAGTATGACCGGCGCACAGTGAAGCAGATGCTTTACACAAAAATAAATCACATTTGTCAATAACATTCATAATTCTCACAGCGGGGAAAGAAGGCTGGGGGGGTTGAGATGACTAGCAGCAGTCAGATGAGAGACTGGGTAAGCGAGCTCACCTTTACATTTGCATAATTTCTTTTACCAAAATGTTGCCATTTGTATCTGTGCACCCGCAGTGGCGTAACACACACTCGGGGGCCCCCTGCAGGAAACCAAACGCGGGCCCCTTCAGAAGAACTTTCAGATGAGTATGAGGAAGATTTTTCATGATAGACAACTGTTATCATTAGGCTTGGGGCAATAAGGGTAATAGAGATTCTCAGTTCCTTGGAACTTATCGCATAAAAAATATGCTTTTTACTAGGCCTATAGCCTAGATGTAAAATGTGTAGGCCTACTTTAGAGCAATAATCCTTAAGTTATTGGGCTCAGGTCAACTACCGTTATTTGTCCTCAATGCAGAACTTGCCTTCTGGATGGACAATGGGCAATGTGCACTTTACACTTCACTAATGTAACACTTAGGAGTTGGACACCTTTAAAACTTACAGCCTAATTGGCTTGTTTCCCACCCCAAAACCTGTTGTAAATTGGGCTTATATTAGGAATTTTTTTTATTTATTTTTTATTTTACTTTTAAAATTATAAAACTCCCATACAGCCTTGATGTTTATGTAGCCGGTTGGGCTACGATATGAGACGGCAATGTACCTGACGCTCACCTATGGCATCATTACGGATCATTCAGAAGGGGCGGCAGGCTGACGGCAACGCTCGGCGTTAACGCTCACATCAGCCAGTCACAGCCGTGAATCTTTTGACGGTGTGTTGTGATAGGAAAACGCTGGCTGCCGCTGGCACGTCATCCGGCAAAAGTTTCAACTCTCTGGTGCCAGCGACAGCGAGCGGCAGCCAGCAGTCTGCTTCATTAAGCAGTGAAACGGACACAACGTAACTGGCGTGTGTGTGCCATTGTCTGTGCCTGTCCAGTAGGTCACGTTTTTTTACTCGTTGTTCCAACTTGCAGTGGCGAATCAGTGGCAAAATGATTAATTGTGTCTGGTCTGGTGCAGATGGCGCACACTGTCGGTAGCCCTCTGTTTCAGAAACGCCCTAAAAATAGCTAAGAATTGTAGGTACGTCAGGTAAATTCACTTGGGCTGGCACAGCTGGCCACTATACTATGAACCAAAACTGACATCCATGAAGGATAAACAGTTTTTCAGGCCACGAAAAGACAGAAGGTTTCCGCCTGTAATCTACAAGTTGGTAAAGACAACAGTTGAACAAGTCCCGTGGATTTCTTTTAAGGAGCGGATTTTGTTTATCACTGGCATAGGTAAACATGCTGTGCTGCATTTATCATAGCCTTCATTACGCTATTGCAAACTGAGGAATTAAATATTTTATAGACTGACTGAGTTAAACATACACTGTAAAAAAAGAAAAGTTAGCAGAACTTGAAATTTCAAAGTCAACCGATTTCACTGGCTTTTTTAAGTTAGCCCAACTCATTAAAGTAAGTTAACACACTGTTAAAAAAGAAAAGTTTGCTGAACTTAAAATTGTAAGTCAACCCATTTCACTGGCTTTTTTAAGTAAGTCCAACTTTCAAGTTGCCAGAACTCATTAAAATAAGTAGTCAGAACACAGCATCTTAAATTGCCGCTACCCAAATGTCAAATTGACATGTCCCAGAATCCCTCACCTTCAAATTTGATCATGTTTATCCATGTTGAAATGTAATTGTGAAGAATCAATGAGTAGATGAACAATTGTTAACACTATAAATTGCACAGTATAACCATCATGCTACTTGAGTACTGTGTTGCACTTTGTATTAAAAATTATATTTATTATGACACACCATCATGGAGATGATTATCCACAATTTACTTATCCTTGTAGGTATGATCACTAAGCTACTAGATAAAGCTTGTTTGGTTATTTAAGATATTATTGCTGACAGTGAATGAACATCGAAGCTGAAGGTGTTCAGATCAGTGATTAATCAAAATCATCTTAACAAGCTAAATATTTCACTCAAGGTATTAGGTTTGGGAGATGTGATAATGGCATGATGTTTTTTATTTAAAAAAACACTGCTTGTGTAGGGCTTGGTGTGAATATAATCATTCCAATCAGGGTTGGATTGTAATGCTAACCCAAATTCACATTTATTTGAAAATCTGTTTATATTTACTAATAGATTGCACTAGGCAGTGTGCAACCACAGCTTAAACTAGGTTGCACTAGGAAGTGTGCAACCTCCGCTTAAACTAGGTTGCACTTGGAAGTGTGCAACCTCAGGTTAAACTAATCAACTAAGATTAGTTAACTTACTTCTTCAGGCACACATTTTTTGGAGCATGTCCAAATTTCAGTGATACCTTTGCTGGAGCAATCAAATGATCAAGTTTGAGCTCAGCTGAAAATTATGAATTCTAGTTTGAAATCATCATTTGTCTTTTAAGAAAGGGCTTCTCAGTTACCCTTGCTCTTCCCTGAAAATCAACCAATAATCTAAACTTTATCTTAAATTTGGCATCAGTTTCAATCTTGCCTACTTTTTGAGAAACCGCACTGAGCAGTAAGACAATATTTGAACTGAAAATGAACAGTAAGACAATATTTGAATTTAAAATGGACAAGTACCGGTACCCATAATTCTCGGACGTAACTCTGAAACATGCACCTCTGTCATGAGAGTGTTGACTTGCGCTAGAGCCAGTGGGGGAAGTGTGACTCCAAGTGACCATTAAAACTAACTTGACATTAATCTTATTTAATTCATTTCTTCAGTGTTAAGAAAGAAAATGCTTTGGTATGAATGATCACAGTTGTTTTTAAAAGCATTTAAAAAGGATGCCATGCACATGCAAATACAGGCTATCAGCCTTGGTTTTATGGTTAGAGCGGGTATACAGATGAAGCCATACATAGACTAATGGTTGGAGCTTCAGATTTGAAATCACAAGGTTGTTGGTTCAATTCCTATGTGCTCACTACTTGAAAATATGTTAGTAAGGACAGTGTTTTTTTGTACTATGCAATCACTGTTTTCTCAAAAAAAGATTTTATGTTGGCAGAGCAAGGATTTTTAAGTTGGTAGAACAAACAATTAGTAGTGTTTACTTACTTTAATGAGTCCTGGCAACTTGAAATATCAAGTTCTGCACTCTGAAGTTGGACTAACTTAAAAAAAAGCCAGTGAAATAGGTTAACTTTGAATTTTAAGTTCAGCAAACTTTTCTTTTGTAGTGTATGCTTTTTAAAATTATATTAAAAATATGGCATTACTGTTTAGGAAGAAATTAAGCTATGCATAGACTAATGGATAGGGCTTCAGACTTGGGACAAAAGGTTGATGGTTCAATCCCCATGTGCTCTCAACCGGAAGATGTATCAGTAAGGACAGCTTTTTTTGTACAAAGACCAATCACTTGACTTGAAATTTCAAGTTGGCAGAACAAGGAATTTTAAGTTGGTAGAACAAACGACTGTGTAGTTAAAGTAAGTAGTGTTTACTTACTTTAATGAGTCCTGGCAACTTGAAAAATAAAGTTATGCTCTCTAACTCGAGAAAACCAGTGAAATCGGTTGACTTTGAAATTTCAAGTTCTGCTAACTTTTCTTTTTTTACAGTGTATGAAAGAAAATACACAATTAATCCCTGTGACTTCTTCAAAACTAATGTTTGTGGCCTTTTCTCTGCCCTCTGTCAATTATAAATATGCTCGCCCGCCTGTTCTACCCAAAATGCATACGTCACATGAGCAATCTCTATAGAATGGATAAAGTTGAAAGTGTCCGTGTTCAATGTTATTTGTGTGACAAGTCTTTGTGCATGTCCCTTGTCTGCAGTAGCATGCGGCCCTCCCTGCTGTCTGATCGCTTTCTATAATACAACCCGTCCAGGTGGCATGCGCAGCTTGTATTAGCCACTATTACAGTGTGTTTTTGGTTCTTTATTGTGTGTGCTGTGGTTTCCTTTTACTCAACCTTTTTGCGTGCCCGTATGTGTGTTAGCTTTGCTGATCTATATTTTGTTTTCTGTAGCTAATGCATTAGTCCTGTACCTGCTATATAAACCCATTCGCAATTTGGTGTTTTTCTCACTTGAACTGAGTTAGTGGGTCCTTGGACATGAAAAATCACAGAGGTGCTCGTCCGCCATAGTGCCACGAACACACACACACACACACACGCACACACACCGCATAAACATGTGTCAGTCACACAGTGTGTTACTTACTGAGCTGATGTGGATGTTGTGACAACTGGCAGCAGCTTCTGAAGAACTTCATCTGGACTGAGGAGTTCAGTCTGATCTGTCTCTGGTGTCTTTATGTACTTCTGCAGGTCAAACTCAGCCAGCTGCTCTTCTGGCATCTTAAACACAAATCTCTTAGTCTTCCATTCTACTGGCAAGAGCATGTCTACATACAGGGTTCCTGAACTCTTGTTAATGACCTCCACTACAGCATGGTGATTCAGCTCATTCAGACAGTAGAACAGGTTGATCTCTATGTCTGAGCTACTCTGATCTCTGATCTTCTGTTTGACATACTGGACTGTTTGCTCTGAGCTCTGTGATTGGCTACTGCTCTGTGGCAGCAGGTGTCTTAAGAGAGTCTGATTGGACTCCAGTGAGAGGCCCAGAAGGAAGCGGAGGAAAAGGTCCAGGTGTCCAGTCTCACTCTGTAAGGCCAGGTCCACTGCAGTCTTGTGTAGGTCATGAAGTGTTGCAGCTTTGAACAGAGCAGAGAGTTGAGAGGTTTGCTGTTGGTCAGGCATGTTTCTCTGTCTGTTGCTGAAGCAGAGGAACACATATAAAGCTGCAAGAAACTCCTGGATGCTCAGATGCACAAAGCTGAACACCTTCCCCTGGGACAGTCCAGACTCCTCTCTGAAAATCTGCGTACACACACCTGAGTACACGGACGCCTCTGTGACATCAATGCCACACTCTGTCAGGTCTTCCTCATAGAATATCAGATTGCCCTTCTCCAGCTGTTGAAAAGCCAGTTTCCCCAATTTGAGAATCACCTCTTCATCTCTCTCTTTTTTCCCTGTAAACTTGATACTTTTAACACTTGTCTGGATGATCAGGAAGTGTGTGTACATTTGAGTTAAAGTCCTTGGCATTTCTATTTTTTCTATTGATGATTTCTCTACAACAGTGGCTGAAATCCAGCAAAAGACTGGAATGTGACACATCATATATAAACTTCTGGATGACTTCAGGTGCGTGATGGTTCTACTGGCCAGGTTCTCATCGCTGATTCTCTTCCTGAAGTACTCCTCTTTCTGTGGGTCACTAAATCCCCTTATTTCTGTCACTTGACTCACACAGTCACAAGGGATCTGATTGGCTGCTGCTGGTCGGGTGGTGATCCAGAGGAGAGCAGAGGGAAGTAGATTCCCCTTGATAAGATTTGTCAGCAGTATGTCCACTGAGGCTGGCTCTGTCACCTCACAACACTCTGGGTTGCAATGAAAATCTACAGGAAGTCGACACTCATCCAGGCCATCGAAGATTATCATTACTTTGTGTTCTAAACTGTTAAGAACACTTGAGCCTTTGAATTCTGGGAAAAAGTGCTGAAGAAGATTAAATAGACTGAGTTTCTTTTCCTTCATCAGGTTCAGCTCCCGGAAAGGAAGAGGAAATATGAACTGGACATCCTGATTGGTTTTTCCTTCAGCCCAGTCCACAATGAACTTCTGCACAGAGACTGTTTTTCCAATACCAGCCACTCCCTTTGTCAGAACTGTTCTGATGGGTTTGTCTTGTCCAGATAAGGGTTTAAAAATGTCACTGCATTTGATTGGCCTGCCTTGTGCTGCTTCTCTCAAGGATGCTCTCTCTATCTGTCTGACCTCATGTTCATCATTGAACCATCCTGCCCAGCCCCCTGTGATGTAGAGCTCTGTGTAGATCTCATGGAGGAGTCTGGTGTCTCCCTGCTGTGGGATTCCCTCAACCAGACACTGGAACTTCTTCAGCAGGTGGGACTTGTGGATCTGCTGATATCTGTGTGTGAAAACAAACACACATAACAGATACGATGGGGATGAGTAGATCACGCACACACACACACACACACACACACACACACACACACACACACACACACACACACACACACACACACACAGATGAAGAAAATAAAAAATGAAAAATAAAACATTCTCCTGTGGGGGGTGAGAAGATCACGAGCACACACACTGCATAATAAGGAAACACACACTCACTCTCACGCACACACACACACACATTACACACACAGACTGCATAATAATCAGTGGCCTTGTGTAACCGAGGCCAGCTAGCACGGCTAGCTCGGTGGTAGTGTGTAAATCCTCATCACCCAATTCCATGGCGCTTCTAACACGCTGAGTTAGAAGCTCGGGCTTTTAGCTCAGTTGGTTAGAGCGTTCCACTCCCACGCCGGGAGTTTGTAGCTTGCGGGGTGGCGGGTTCGAGACCCGTGTGCGGTGCGGACCGCCACCGGCTACACTTGCAGACCAGATGGTCATTTTAAACCTTAGTTCTCAAACTTCAAGACTAGGTAAACCCACACACACAAACACCTCACACATTTCACACACACACAGATTCTCTGTCTCTCCCCAACACACACACACACAAACACACACACACACACACACACACACACACACACAGGACCTCCTACTGATTCCTCCTCTGTCACACACACACATTTTAGTTCTTTTATTTGGATCTTAACACAGGGTAAGCAATCAGAAGATCCAAACATTGGTCAGAAGTGTGTCATAGGAGTGAATACACACACACAAACACACACACACACACACACACAGACACGCACACTCCTCACTGCTGACTTCAGGGCTGGTATAATAAACCTTAGTTCTCAAACTTCAAGACTAGGTAAACCCACACACACACATCTCACACATTTCACACACACACACACACACACACACACAGACTCTCTGTCTCTCCCCAACACACACACACACACACATACACACACACACACACACAGGACCTCCTACTGATTCCTCCTCTGTCACACACACACACACACACACACACACACACACACACACACACACACACACACACACAACTCACCTGCTGACTTCAGGGCTGGTACAATGTTCCTCCCAGTGACTTGTGTTAGACACAGCATCCCTCTTAATCTGCACTCTAAAGAACAACATGACAGTAACATGATTTAACCATCACTCACACACACACAGACACACACACACACAATAAAAGAATTTTGAAAAACCTAGACCATATAGTGAACCAGCAGTTATTGTTAACTAGATAGCACCATGAAAAACAAAAGTTCAAGTGAGATTACGTTGCCACTGTGTTAGCATAAACCTGCAGTCTATGTTGATCTAAATTCTTTCATTCCCCTTGTTATCTTCAGCACTCTGCAAACTCGTAAAACAGGGCTATGATAAAAATTACACTGAATTATCTCCTTATAAAGGATAGCTTCGGAGTATGTTTAAGCATGTTGCACAAGCCTTCTACCAGCAATATATTTCACATGGAATGAAAGAATTTTGAACAGCATAGACCTAACGCGAATGCGAAACGCGTTACATTGAGTCAATGGCGCCTCAGAGGAGAACAATTCTATCTCTGATCATGTCATGCAAACACACACACACACACACACACACACACACACACACACACACACACACACACTTCATATAACAACAACAACAACTTACATTTCTATAGCACTTTTCAAGACACCCAAAGTGCTTTACCATTGAAGGCGGGACCTCACTGACCACAACCAATGTGTAGCACCCACCTGGGTGATGCATGGCAGCCATTATGCACAAGGCTCACCACACACTAGCTTGAGGTGGAGAGTGAGGGAATTACAGAATAAGCCAATTACAGTGAGGGATGATTAGGGGAGCCAGATTGTATGAGCCAGGTTGGGACTTTAGCCAGGACACCAGGGAACCCCTTTCGACAAGTGTCGCAGTATCTTTCATGACCATTGTGAGAAGATTTTAGGAATGTGCATTTAACTAACTGGGGTTTAAAATGTTTAGTCAGCTGTGCCTTAGGGCAATCAACAAGCTGAGTCCGGTGTAGGGACCACTGTATGTCCACCTGTGCAGATCAGGCCGAGATACAGCGGCGCCAGACCATGAGACAATGTTATCACGGCATCCCAAATGACTGTCACATAAGCATGCATCTACCCTATTGTTCTCCATTCAGCTTGGAATGTTTATTGTTTGTCCAGAGGCAATTTGTGTGCAGATAAATGTTTGACTGTTTTCTACGATCGGGGAGTTCGAACTGTCTGCTTGCCTGTGTGTATTGCGGTTTCGGAATTGTGTTGCATTAAACTCGAGTCGTCTCTTCAACTACTTTTGTTGGGCAGTCTCTATTGTGTCGTGGTTATACATAAAATTACCACAACCACAGTGAGTCTCGGTTTAACATCTGTTCCGAAAGATGGACGCTCTTACAGCACAGTGTCCCCATCACTGCACTGGGGCATTGGGATTGATCTTAGGCCAACAGGAAGAGAGCCACCTACTGGCCATCCACCAACACCACTTGCAGCAGTCAACCCACTTTTCCACAGAAGTTTCCCATCCAGGTACTAACCAAGCCCACACCTGCTTAGCTTCAGCTATTCACTTGAGACAGGATAGCATCGGTCTGGCTGCTGGCTGTTGCTAGAATAATAATGAGATATGTTATGTAGCATGAGGGCCACTGCCCCTGATTCTTACTGTCCAGTAGAAGAGCCTTCCCCTGCAAACTTGATGAATCGATCATTGGATTTATCACTCTTCATGGACACACGGGTGGGTGTAGGGGAGCGGGGCCTCTTCTTAGAACTAGAACCCTCCATCCTAGAGAAGGAGAGATCTCGCATCAGGAGAACAATTCTACCTTTGATCATGTCATGCATACACACAAAGACACACACAAGCAAACAAACACACACACACACACACACACTTCATATAACAACAACGACTTACATTTTTCTATTGCACTTTTCAAGACACTCAAAGTGCTTTACAGTGGAAGGCGGGACCTCACTGACCACCACCAATGTGTAGCACCCACCTGGGTGATGCACGGCAGCCATTACGCGCCAGAACACTCACCACACACTAGGGATGCAACGGTTATTGAATTTTACGGTTACCGAACGATACGCCCTCTACGGTTCAATAAACTTTCGTAAACCGCAATATTTCGGTTTATTAATAAAATGTGAATCTATTGAAGCTCCCTGAAATTTGCCAGCCAGCATTCACGAGCTCTACATGCTGAGCTCTAGAACCCTCAACCAATCAGCGTGATTTTACGCTAATGAGCTCCGCCTTTCAAATGTGAGAATAACTTTTCACTCACTACACTGCACGTTAGACAGAGAGAGATGAGCTAAAAGCGCCACTCGGAAAGTTGTCAACATTAAGCCAGAAGAATTGCTGCTGTGGTAGATTTTGTGCAAACTGATGACCGTTTA
>JAODXP020000021.1:35517342-35527342 GCA_027497455.2 Sardinella longiceps | reverse complement strand
TCAGAGTCTGCATGCAAATTTATGGGCACACACACATCACTCCTATGCATAGAAATACGTATTTTTATGAATCCTATGGAATTTCACTACTTGTAAGTTCTCATCTTGATCAAGTACCGCCTGCATCTGTACAAGCTCATGCTTGTTGTTGTTTATTTGCTTTAATTAGCCTACTTTTTTCAGGTTTGTTTACCTGGCAGGGTTTGATGTGGTAGGACTACTTTTATTTGTCTTACATCATGACAAAAAAGACAGAAAAGAGAAGAAAATGTCTTCTGATCCCTCCAATCTCACCATAGGAAGCAGTATAAATACTGTATGTGTATCTGTTCATATTTTGGGAAGAATAATAAAACATATAGGCCTATGCAGCCACAAAATTATTTATTAATTTCATATTTTATTCATTATTTTTATTGCACAGAGAAGAATGACTGAACACTAGATACATAGGGGCCACTCTGCAGTGTATGGTATAAAAATTCTCTCTCTTACTGGGCAGGGGGCTGACATTGCATTATTTCCCCAATAAATACATAATTATCTCTCATGAGAATAAAATGGGGATAAGAGTCACGTGGTCTGTTGGACAAGATGGCAGCATAGTTTGATGCTCCCCAACCCTGACTTGGACATTTCGACATAACTACCATTACGAGACCTATATTTGATTTAATTTAGATTTTAATACTGCGTAATCAGTTAGGATGAGTGAATCAAGCAAGAAATCGACATCTTCGAAACCTCCTCGTGCAGGACAGCGCGCTGATGTGGAGGCTATAGTGGAGTCAGTTCTGGAAAAGCAACGTGACTACCTTGAAACACGCTTCAATCAACTTGAAGAAATGGGTAAAGACACTGATGGGAAATTGTGTTCTATTCAGGCTGACCTAATGACATTGAGAGAGAGTATTGGGACTGTGAATGCAGAAGTGGGGAAGATAAGGTCTAAAGTGAAGGACAATTCTGCCGTGCTAAGCAGCCACGAGTCGATGCTAGACCAACTGCAACTGAAGTTAGCAGATATGGAAGATCGTAGCAGACGGTGCAATGTACGCATTGTGGGCTTAGCTGAAGGGATAGAAGGATCGAACGCAGTGCAGTTTCTCACAAATTCTCTGCCAGAATGGTTCCCGTCTCTGGGAGATTGTCATGGAGAAATCATGCGGGCACATCGCATTTATGGTGACAACAATAAGATCAGACCAGGCCCACGCACTATGATTTTTAACGTCCTACGTTTCACCACCTGCCAGAATATTCTTCGTGCAGCTAAGAAAAATCCGGTCACAATAGAGGGGCGGAGGATTCGCTTTTCACCCGACTACAGCGGCTTCACCCTTAAAAGGCGTCAGGCTTTTTCTCAAGCAATGGACACTGTAAGGGCCAAAGGTGTCGAATTTTCCCTTCGGTATACCCTGCAACGCTGAAGGTAAAAGCTGGCGGCCAGATGGAATCATTCAACTCTCCTGCGGATGCTGAAGAGTTTGTCAACTCTCTCCCAGCCCTCATCACACCCCCATCGACCACGGAAGATCAAGCTGGGGCTACAGGTTTTCAGGATTGACTTTAACGTTACAGTAATTGCCACGAGCATTTTTGAATTCACAAGTGGTTTAGTTGATTTTCTCACATCAGGTCAGCTCTAAAGGCCTATGGTGTTCCTTGGCAACAGCCCCTACCTGTACACCCCCTGTATAAACTGATTTCAGTACAAAGTAAAACTAAAGGTTTGGTGACTTCACTGTACAAGTATATTTTAGAGTTTTCTTATCCAGACTTGCCTCTAGATGGTGTGTGGAGGACAGACTATCCTGCTTTGGACAAAGAATTTGACTGGGTCAACATTAAGGAGGCCTCCCGCAACCCTGATCACCAACAGATACATTTCAACTTTGTACACAGAACTTATTTAACCCCTCGTAGGCTTTTTCTAATGGGTCTGAGAGACTCTCCCTTATGTTCTTTTTGTTCACAAAACTCACCTGGTACTTTCCTCCACATGATGTGGGATTGCCCCCCAGTTGCACAGTTTTGGGTTGATGTTGCAGCTACACTTTCTACCATGATATCAGTCTCAGTACCAGTCGATGTGGCAGTCTTGTTACTCAATGATCTGTCTCAACTTAACATCAATAGATTAAATAAGCGCATTGTGTTAGCTGGCCTGACTGCTGCTAAAAAGATGATTGTGCTACGATGGAAACCCTCTCAGGTGCTTAACATTAGACAGTGGATTCTTACTTTTCTAGAAGTCGTTTACCTGGAACTGTCAACAGCTAGGGTCCATCAAGCCACTGAGAAGACCTTAAATAGCTGGCTCATGGCAGCCGACTCTCTGAAGGAGTTACTTGGGTGATCTACCAATGCCATTCATTCCATGAACTAATTTCCCCCTGTTGTTTGTCTGTGTCTATGTCCATGTCTTGTGTGGGTTTTTTTTGTTGTTGTTGTTGTTGTTGTTGTTGTCTTCGTCCCCATGGCACGATTTGGCGGGCGTCCGTGGGGAGGTCCGTGCATCCTGAGCAAACAAGGCTAGAATCCCAGGCAGAATACTGAAGGAAGATGAGAATCCAGCAGAATTGCGTAGGAAGACAATGACTAGGCTATAGCAGGGGCGCCACTACAAATTGTGCCCCCCAAACATTGATTTTAATAACCCCCACCCTTTCAGTGACAGGCCTAGAATCATCCTAACACCTAAAATTCCATCTTTTTATGAAAATTGATTATTTCACCCCCTTACATGGAGTTACATTATGTGGGTAAAAACATTTTGGTTTTAGTGCATGCAAAATGTAGGACTAAATATAGGACTATTCAAAATGTAAATTATATTTCCAAATAGTCTGTTAGCTTGGCTATTCATGCAAACTGAAATGCAATTTTGCAGTGGGGGCGCCGTGGCTCAGTGGGCTAGAGCGTCATACCATTACTCCAGGGACCCCCACCCCATCTCACTCTCCCACTTGTTTCCTGTCCATCTCTATACGGTCCTATCTGATTAAAGGCAAAAAGCCCCCCAAAATATCTAACAAAAAACAAACAAAAAAACAAAAAACAAAGGCACTTTCTTAGTCTGGCTGGTGGTCACCTTAATTCACTGGGGTCAACCTATCAATAAATTGGTCTGACAAGCAGGAAGTGTTGTGTTTTTTGTTTTTGTTTTGTCATATGTCGTTTACAGTGCTTAGTCCGAATGATTGACAGAGAGAACAAGGTGTTGTGTTTTTTGGTTTTGTTTTGTCATGTCGTTTACAGTGCTTAGTCTGAATGATTGACAGAGAGAACAAGGCCTCGGCTCGCCATGAGGTTTACAGTACTTATTCCGCATGGTGGATCCTCCCATGTTTTTCAAGGTTAGCCAGGTGGTTAAAGATCTGGCTGTGGAGTGTCTGGTGTACTCTGAGCTCAGCGGCTTCACCAAAACCACAGCCACACTCTGAGCACAGATAGCGCTTTTCGTCGGAGTGCGATTTCTCGTGTCGATTGGCTTGAAACTTGTACGCAAAACGTTTCCCACACCCCCCACATGGGTATGGCTTATCATCACCGTGACTGTGTTTCTGGTGGATAGTAAGGCTTCTCTTTTTTTTGAATAAATTTCCGCACACAGTGCACTGATAGGAATCCTTTTCATTGTGTGACGGTTTATGCTGTGCCAAATACGTGCTGCTGCGGAAACGTTTCTTGCATATCGTACACTCGTACGGCTTTTCCCCAGTGTGTAATCTCTGATGAACCGTCAAGTCGAAAAGTCGCTTAAAGCGTTGACCGCAGTCACCGCACCGATGTGGTTTGTTATCGGAGTGCGTTGGCACGTGCTTGGCGACTTGGAACGGGGTACGGAATCTCTTCTGACACACGGGGCACTGATGGCGTTTTACTCCAGCGTGGATTTTTGCACTTTGGTCACGGCGGAGGTCAGTGAGGAAGTGGCAGTTTCTGTGTTTAAGTCACGTTCCTCTCCAAGTTCTTCTTTCACTTGTTTAACGGTGTTCAGATGCTCTTGTTGGAGGAGATTAACATCTTCCTCTTCTTCTTCGTCTTCTTCTTTCAACTCTGTCTTAACCAATGGCTGTGTTGGTTCTGTCATTTCAGATGACATCTCAGTTGTTAGATCTGTGTTGCAGAGGAAATTCAAGTCAAACTTGGTATGATAGTGTTGTTAAACATGTGTAAAGCAAAGATTCACTCTAAGATTTATGTGACAGAGAATGTATTTCATGTGTTGTAATACTGATATAAAAGAGCACTTACGTGAAGGAGAAGAGTTGTGGTCACCATACTCTCCAAAATCAGGTTCTTCTTTAATTTCAAGTGGGGAAAGGATTTCTTCTTTGCAGTTCAGGGCTACCAAAAGAAAAACAAGAGTTGAAATGAGATCCTACAGGCTAAATAATACAGATCAAGAAGAAAATGACAAGAGAACCAGATCTGAGGTTAGTTTCAAAATAGCATAATTGCTACACTACCAACTGAATTGGTTCGCAATGGGAAATTGTTGTGTAGTTGTCAGAAAATGTCTCTTTATCGGTTAGGAAGTAGTTGTATTGTATTGTGGCCCAGGGGCCACATGCGGCTCGTCCAGCTATTTCCCAAAGTATATTTAGCCAAAGTGACTTACTTTTATCTTTTTTGTTGTATTCATGAAATACAAATCCCTCCATTTTACACCTGCATAATATGTCCTCTGAAGAAAGTGGAGCTGGTTTGTGACACAGCAATTTCCTGGTATCAACCCTCATGAACCAGTTGATAGTTAACACCCAGCTCGTTACTCAGTAGATTCGAGAACGACATCACTTGTGAACTATAGACCAAATAGCAAAATGGCAGCCAGCGCTGACCAGCGAGGGCATGAAGATTTTATTTTCGTATGCTTGCATCCGTTAGCGTTAGTTGCAAGTTCCCAAACTCAGTCTATAGTACGTTTTATCAAATGCTGCCCGTCTCATATCTACAGATGGTATTTGGCGGCCTCTAACAGGATTAACACCACCCATTCGTCTAACCCTCGGGTCACCATCAAATGAGCTAAAACCCCTGGGTGCCTGTGTCACTCAATAGCATGTCTGGTTGAAACCTGGGAGGAAGTTTTACCAACATTACACAATCCATTACACAAATACAGTTTTATAGAAAAAATAAATAAATAAAAATTAGAAGAGCTCTCCCAGATCTTTCTCACCGGCTGTCCAAAGGGATGACAGCCTAAATGAACCCTGTGGGGCATTGTGGGAGAATGATGGCGCCAGTGTGTTTGTCGGCCTGCCGTCAGCTCCTACCTGTCCGCCCTGTGTCATGTCTGTCTGTCTTCGTGTTCCTGCTGCTGTTGCTCTGGGGCTGCTCAGATGCATTTACTTGGACATATGACCGCCAACTATTGCTGGACATTCGAAACTCACTAGAGAGCCAACCTAGTGACAGTCTGACTCCATTCAGGTGCCCAACATTTACGCACCGTACCGCAGATTGCGTTCACCGGCTGCCTTGCTGTATTACTCCTCGGAGAAGACGGCGGAGGAAAAGGGGAACCCGTGGCGGTGTCCGGGTATGGGTCAGGAAGAGGGCAAGTGTTGCCCCTGCGTTAAGGTCGTTCCAGCTATCCATCGACCGCATAGGACGAGGTGACCTCTACCTCGCCCGAAGATCGCAGGACTTGAACTACTCCTTCCTCATCTCCATCGCCCCACACCGGAGCCAGACGCTCCCTGCACGGCCAAGGCTGCGCGTCCGAAGCGGCGGAGTGAACCTCCTCAACATTCGTCAGTTGGAATACACTGCCTGTCGCCAAGAGTCTGCTAACTCTTCGGCAAAAGCTGCACTGGTAAACTGCCGGTCAGTGTCAAACAAGACCTTCATTTTAAACGACTTCTTCACGGATCATAAACTGGATTTTCTGTTTTTAACCGAGACATGGATTGGAGCTGGCGCTGGTGAGTCCTCTGCCTTCGGAGAACTTTGCCCTACAAACTGTTCCTTTATTAGCACCCCGAGGCCTGCTGGTAGGGGTGGTGGTGTGGCATTAGTTTTTAAAAAACGTTTTAAAATGTCTAAACTCTCTGTGGAAAGCTACTCATCCTTTGAACTACAGTGCGTAAAAATAGACTCTGCTACGTCACCACTGGTTTGCGCACTGATCTATAGACCTCCCAAACCTAACAAGGACTTCATAGCGGAGTTCTCGGACTTTCTGTCTCAATCAATAACTTCATATGACCGTTTGTTAATTTTGGGTGATTTTAATATCCACATCTGTTGTCCGGGTAAACCCATGGTTCGTGAATTCTGCCATGTTATGGACTCTTTTGGACTTCTCCAACACATTAACACTGCCACTCATATTCATGGGCATTCTCTTGACCTGGTTTTATCGCATGGTCTTTCTGTTCACAATGTAAACATCGAAAATGCGACCTTTTCAGACCATATGCCTATTGTGTTTGACGTTTCTCTCTCGAATTCGCTGCTTAGCGCCAAAAGGCCAGGTTGTTATTCCCGCTATGTGAATTCTCACACTGCTAGTATGTTCTCTGAATGTTTCCAACGTAATGCTGTCTCAACTGCCATTTCTACTGCTGGCACTCATCTCTCAAGCCCTCATGATTTACTCTGTCTCTTCAACTCCTCCTGTCTGGCTATACTAGACTCCATAGCACCCCTTAAATATAAACGTCCAAAACTGAAATCTCAACAGTGGCTAGATGACTCCACCCGTTCACTCAGACAGGCCTGTAGGAAAGCGGAGCGGAGATGGAAAAAAGATCGTCTTACTGTCTCCCTGGGCATTCTTAAACAGTCATTAGAAAATTACCAAAAAGCAGCAAAAAATGCAAGAGCCAAATATTTTTCTGACCTCATTAGTAAACATTCTCACAGACCTAAAATCCTTTTTAGCACCATCAACTCAGTGATCAATCCACCAATTTCTACAGATGCTGAGGCATCTACAGACATCTGTGAGAAATTTCTCAACTTTTTTAATGACAAAATTGAAAATATCCGATCTCAGTTCTCCCCCTCTCCACCCCATACTCTCCTGGACCAGCCAGGTGCTACTGCTGTCTTTAACTGTTTCCAACAGTTATCCCTCTCAGAGCTAAAGGACATTGTAATGCACATGAAGCCCACATCCTCACCCCAGGATGTTGTCCCCTCTCACATAATCAAAGACACTTTTGATACAGTTGGCCCTAGCATCCAAGTCATCATTAACTCTTGCCTTTCCACAGGCCTTGTCCCAACATGTTTTAAGCATGCAGTCGTACAGCCCATGCTAAAGAAACATAATCTTGATGCCAGGTGTCTAAAAAACTACCGTCCTATATCAAAGTTATCTTTTATGTCAAAGGTGCTAGAAAAAGCTGTTCTGTCCCAGCTGTTACCCTTCCTTAGCTCATATGAGCTATTGGAACCCTTTCAGTCAGGTTTTAGACCTCTGCATAGCACTGAAACTGCTTTGTTAAAGGTGACTAATGATCTCCTACTCACTTTAGATTCTGGTGAAAATGCCATATTGATTTTATTGGACCTAAGTGCTGCTTTTGACACAGTCGATCACAGCATCCTATTGTCCCGCCTTGAACACTGTGTGGGCATTACTGGTACTGCATTAGACTGGTTCACCTCCTACATCACCCAGAGGACTTTTTCAGTCTCTGTAGAAAACTTCTCTTCCTCCTCAGCCCCTGTCTCCTATGGAGTCCCCCAGGGGTCCATACTGGGCCCTATTCTGTTCTGCCTGTATATGCTACCTCTAGGTAATATCATCAGAAAGCATAACATCTCCTTTCACCTGTATGCCGATGACTCCCAGTTGTACCTCCCTTTAAAAACTGGTGATTCCATTCAACCACTTATTAACTGCCTACACGACATCAAGTCTTGGATGTCAGATAACTTCTTACAGCTAAACAGCGATAAAACAGAAGTTATCATTTTTGGCCAACAGAAATCCTTAACCCACTTGACTGATAGCTTAGATCACCTCTCTCCATATGTCAAGTCCCACGCTAGGAATCTGGGTGTCATCCTTGACTCTGAGCTTCGCCTTGACAAACAAATCAGCTCCGTCGTCAAAAACAGCTACTACCAGTTAAGAATCATTGCCAAACTCAAACCTTTTCTGTCCTATCACGACCTGGAGAAAGTCATCCATGCCTTCATCACTTCACGTCTAGACTACTGTAATTCCTTATACCTTGGCCTCCCTCAGTCTTCCTTGTCACGTCTTCAGCTAGTCCAAAACTCAGCTGCGAGATTGTTGACAGGCACCAAGAAGCGGGAACACATTACCCCAACTCTTGCCTCTCTGCACTGGCTCCCCATACAGTTTAGAATAAAATTCAAGGTTTTACTGCTAGTCTTCAAGGCATTACATGGCCAAGCTCCATCTTATCTCTGTGACCTCATTACAACACAAACCACATCCAGATCCCTTAGATCTGCAAACAAGGACTTGCTATTTGTGCCGAGAACACGCCTGAAAACAAAAGGTGATAGGGCATTCTCTGTAGCAGCTCCTTGTCTATGGAATCAGTTACCATCTAATCTCAAATCTGCCCCCTCTATCTCAGCCTTCAAATCTCAACTCAAAACTCACCTTTATACCCTAGCTTTCACCTAATTTTAACCCCTCCCCCTTTTTATTTATCTTTTCTCGCTGCTATCTTTCTCAAAAGACTGTGTACGTATTTGTGGTATTGTTTACTCTGTGTCTTATCCCCTTTTTGTGATTATTATTCTTTTTGTTTTATGCACTCTGTACAGCACTTTGGTCAGCCTAATCACTGTTTTTAAATGTGCTTTATAAATAAATATTACTTACTTACTTACTTACTAAATTATAGTAGATGTAGGCTCTGATTTGTGTAAATGTGGTCGTACTGCTATGACTTAGCTTGAAGCTTTTCTTGTTTGGGACTTTGGCTCGACTCCAGTTGCTTTTAAATATGCTGTATAAATAAATGACTTTACTTTAACCAATTGAATCCTAAACCAATGAATGATTATAAGTGTGTGAGAGTGTGTGCATGTGTGTATCTGGAAATATGTAAGGGATAACGGCCGCCGAGGTGTCCCGATATCAGAACAATAATGGACGATGCGAAGGTGAAGAACAGCCCGAAGCATGTGGCTCCGTTTAGAAAGAAGTTATCCTGTTCGGTTGGGGTACTATTTTCTTACGGGTGATAATATTACTTGAATGCTTATCAAATTAAATGCATCAATAATGAACACAAGACTGCTAAGGGAACTAGTGTAAGTGCATATGAACAAACTGCAACAGATTTACATCAGGGTATATGGATCAGAGTGTGTAGGCCTACATTCATGTATGTGTGTGGTTTTCTGTAAATAAGAAATTAAGAATGTGCAATTAAAATACTGTGTTGCGATATAATCTGTTCATAATAAATACTGTAAACCTATAAACCTATATATTAATTAAATAGATACATCTATATGTACATAATTACTAAATAATTACACACAAATAAATAATTACACATACAGAATTAACAATAATGATAAACTGCTGTTCAAAACACTATTGTAGAAAAAGACAAGGCTGTTACACAGATTGGCCACAAGCGGGCGCTCTAAGACCACAAATGGCATATATAGAGATACGGCTCTGACAAATGGAAAACTAAATAAACTCAGGAGCCTACAGAAACCAATGCCGTGAACAGCATGGTAAACTGCACTTCAGAATGCTCACTAGAAGCATGATTACGAGCATAACATTTGGATTTAAAGGCCCCCTCCGGCAAAAAAACTAAATTTATTTTCCCTTTTCAATATATTTATTGTGTGTATACCATGTTTCAATCAATGAGTGAAATAATGGGCTGAAAATAGTGAAAGCGCCATCTCTAGAAATATTTTGATTGAATTCTCAGCTCTCAAATGTCAAATGAGCAGTCATTAATAAAGGTATGAAATGTTGTCTAGTATTTCTCGTTTATTAGGCTAGGTTTGCAACATGTGCTGC
>JAODXP020000021.1:35515273-35517242 GCA_027497455.2 Sardinella longiceps | reverse complement strand
ATATAGGGGTTACACAAGACTAAGGGCATATATAGGGGTTACACAAGACTAAGGGCAGTATGGGGTTACACAAGACTAAGGGCATATATAGGGGTTACACAAGACTAAGGGCATTATAGGGGTTACACAAGACTAAGGGCATATATAGGGGTTACACAAGACTAAGGGCATATATAGGGGTTATACAAGACTAAGGGCATATATAGGGGTTACACAAGACTAAGGGCATATATAGGGGTTACACAAGACTAAGGGCATATATAGGGGTTACACAAGACTAAGGGCATATATAGGGGTTACACAAGACTAAGGGCATATATAGGGGTTACACAAGACTAAGGGCATATATAGGGGTTACACAAGACTAAGGGCATATATAGGGGTTACACAAGACTAAGGGCATATATAGGGGTTACACAAGACTAAGGGCATATATAGGGGTTACACAAGACTAAGGGCATATATAGGGGTTACACAAGACTAAGGGCATATATAGGGGTTACACAAGACTAAGGGCATATATAGAGGGTTATACAAGACTAAGGGCATATATAGGGGTTACACAAGACTAAGGGCATATATAGGGGTTACACAAGACTAAGGGCATATATAGGGGTTATACAAGACTAAGGGCATATATAGGGGTTACACAAGACTAAGGGCATATATAGGGGTTACACAAGACTAAGGGCATATATAGGGGTTACACAAGACTAAGGGCATATATAGGGGTTACACAAGACTAAGGGCATATATAGGGGTTACACAAGACTAAGGGCATATATAGGGGTTATACAAGACTAAGGGCATATATAGGGGTTATACAAGACTAAGGGCATATATAGGGGTTACACAAGACTAAGGGCATATATAGGGGTTACACAAGACTAAGGGCATATATAGGGGTTACACAAGACTAAGGGCATATATAGGGGTTATACAAGACTAAGGGCATATATAGGGGTTATACAAGACTAAGGGCATATATAGGGGTTACACAAGACTAAGGGCATAGGGGTTACACAAGACTAAGGGCATATATAGGGGTTATATAAGACTAAGGGCATATATAGGGGTTACACAAGACTAAGGGCATATATAGGGGTTATACAAGACTAAGGGCATAGGGGTTATACAAGACTAAGGGCATATATAGGGGTTATACAAGACTAAGGGCATATATAGGGGTTACACAAGACTAAGGGCATATATAGGGGTTACACAAGACTAAGGGCATATATAGGGGTTACACAAGACTAAGGGCATATATAGGGGTTACACAAGACTAAGGGCATAGGGGTTACACAAGACTAAGGGCATATATAGGGGTTACACAAGACTAAGGGCATATATAGGGGTTATACAAGACTAAGGGCATATATAGGGGTTATACAAGACTAAGGGCATAGGGGTTACACAAGACTAAGGGCATATATAGGGGTTATACAAGACTAAGGGCATAGGGGTTACACAAGACTAAGGGCATATATAGGGGTTACACAAGACTAAGGGCATATATAGG
The DNA here is from genome assembly GCA_027497455.2 of Sardinella longiceps. Taxonomy (NCBI): domain Eukaryota; kingdom Metazoa; phylum Chordata; class Actinopteri; order Clupeiformes; family Clupeidae; genus Sardinella; species Sardinella longiceps. The sequence continues at coordinate 35,515,720 of JAODXP020000021.1, read as the reverse complement.
GGTTACACAAGACTAAGGGCATATATAGGGGTTACACAAGACTAAGGGCATATATAGGGGTTACACAAGACTAAGGGCATATATAGGGGTTATCACAAGACTAAGGGCATATATAGGGGTTACACAAGACTAAGGGCATATATAGGGGTTACACAAGACTAAGGGCATATATAGGGGTTACACAAGACTAAGGGCATATATAGGGGTTACACAAGACTAAGGGCATAGGGGTTACACAAGACTAAGGGCATATATAGGGGTTATACAAGACTAAGGGCATATATAGGGGTTACACAAGACTAAGGGCATATATAGGGGTTACACAAGACTAAGGGCATATATAGGGGTTATACAAGACTAAGGGCATAGGGGTTACACAAGACTAAGGGCATATATAGGGGTTATACAAGACTAAGGGCATATATAGGGGTTACACAAGACTAAGGG
>JAODXP020000021.1:35505273-35507773 GCA_027497455.2 Sardinella longiceps | reverse complement strand
CATCAACATCATCATTCCCACTCCTCACACACACTGTTAACATTCCTACCATCCATGCAGGACCTGTATCCATCCCGCTGTCATAGAAGAGCCATCAACATCATCATTCCCACTCCTCACACACACTGTTAACATTCCTACCATCCATGCAGGACCTGTATCCATCCCGCTGTCATAGAAGAGCCATCAACATCATCATTCCCACTCCTCACACACACTGTTAACATTCCTACCATCCATGCAGGACCTGTATCCATCCCGCTGTCATAGAAGAGCCATCAACATCATCATTCCCACTCCTCACACACACTGTTAACATTCCTACCATCCATGCAGGACCTGTATCCATCCCGCTGTCATAGAAGAGCCATCAACATCATCATTCCCACTCCTCACACACACTGTTAACATTCCTACCATCCATGCAGGACCTGTATCCATCCCGCTGTCATAGAAGAGCCATCAACATCATCATTCCCACTCCTCACACACACTGTTAACATTCCTACCATCCATGCAGGACCTGTATCCATCCCGCTGTCATAGAAGAGCCATCAACATCATCATTCCCACTCCTCACACACACTGTTAACATTCCTACCATCCATGCAGGACCTGTATCCATCCCGCTGTCATAGAAGAGCCATCAACATCATCATTCCCACTCCTCACACACACTGTTAACATTCCTACCATCCATGCAGGACCTGTATCCATCCCGCTGTCATAGAAGAGCCATCAACATCATCATTCCCACTCCTCACACACACTGTTAACATTCCTACCATCCATGCAGGACCTGTATCCATCCCGCTGTCATAGAAGAGCCATCAACATCATCATTCCCACTCCTCACACACACTGTTAACATTCCTACCATCCATGCAGGACCTGTATCCATCCCGCTGTCATAGAAGAGCCATCAACATCATCATTCCCACTCCTCACACACACTGTTAACATTCCTACCATCCATGCAGGACCTGTATCCATCCCGCTGTCATAGAAGAGCCATCAACATCATCATTCCCACTCCTCACACACACTGTTAACATTCCTACCATCCATGCAGGACCTGTATCCATCCCGCTGTCATAGAAGAGCCATCAACATCATCATTCCCACTCCTCACACACACTGTTAACATTCCTACCATCCATGCAGGACCTGTATCCATCCCGCTGTCATAGAAGAGCCATCAACATCATCATTCCCACTCCTCACACACACTGTTAACATTCCTACCTTCTTGTTACAACAGCAAGCTCTGTAGAACCACAAGACTCAGCAACAGATTTTTCCCACAGGCCATCTGACTGCTAAACTCTCTCCTGAGAGCAAGACTGTAACCTTATATCTTGATATCAATTGCACTTTATCTTCTAGTGAGTTGTGAGTCTTAATACAGTACCAAATACACTTGTTGCACATTTGGAGTTTGGAATTTCCGTCTGCTTGCAATGTACTGTTGCAGAGTTTGATTGACAGTAAAGTTCGCTTTGACACTGTGGAGTGTATCCCAGTGTGCCTGTAAGTGACTGTGGGTGTCACAGGAGGAGCTGTTCCCTATATGTCCACTAGGGGTCTCACTGGACTAGTTTTTACTCCAGGCAGCTCCTGACCAACACCCAACACTGACCTGTACTATGACACACACAACCAGTGAGTATAGTCACTATACCAATAGTTTTGGCAGTATCCTAAACCAGGGTTTCTCAAACTTCAAACCCTCATGGAGGACCCCTCTTGATCACAAAAATAAAATAAATTGTTCATATTTGTTTACATTTGTTCTTTCAGACGCAACAGTTTTAAATAGGCAAATAATTGTATGTGGGGAGATATGACAGTGCAGAAGTGTAGATCTAAGGTACACTAAAGCATATAAAATACCCAAGGAAAGTGTCTTAGTGTCTGCAGGCGCCTCAACTTTACTTTCTGTTTGGACTCGAGCGTCATCAGCTCTTCTGCTCGCTGCCAATCAGGGTGTCCCATTACAGATGGGAGTGAAACACTGATCACATACTGTACACTCTAAACCAGGAAGCACTTCAACAGTATGCACTAGAAGTGTGTGAGTAGACACTAGTTTAGTGAATAGACTTGGGCAGTGTGCACTAGAAGTGTGAGAGTAGACACTAGTTCATTAGAAGCACTTCAACAGTATGCACTAGAAGTGTGTGAGTAGACACTAGTTTAGTGAACACACTTCAACAGCATGCACTAGAAGTGTGTGAGTAGACACTAGTTCATTAGAAGCACTTCAACAGTATGCACTAGAAGACACTAGTTTATTAGAAGCACTGCGTGAGTTTCCCTCTTCTGTCTCACATTTAGCTGTGACTTCATCACTCTGTGACTGGCTGTGTGTGTGTGTGTGTGTGTGTGTGTGTGTGTGTGTGTGTGTGTGTGTGTGTGTGCTGTGACTTCATCACTCTGTGACTGGCTGAAAACAGAGCAGTTAGTTACACAGGAAGTGGGTGAGTAGGCGAGCGTGTGT
>JAODXP020000021.1:35446410-35492673 GCA_027497455.2 Sardinella longiceps | reverse complement strand
AATACAATGAGTATGTCATCCAAAAATCTCTTCCAGAGAAGGATTTTTTCAAAAAATGGGTTATTTGCACATAAAATTACTGTCTGTTCCCAAAGAGCTACATATAAAGATGCATAACTTGGTGACATGGGGGATCCCATAGAGCTTCCCCATACTTGTAGAAAGAATTGATCATCAAAGACAAAGAAGTTGTGTGTGAGAACAAATTCAGCCATATGCAAAATTGTTTCATTAGATGGTAATTTGTTTTTTCTCTGGTGTAAGAAATGTTCCATTGCTTTAATGCCCCCATTATGGGGTACATTTGTATATAAAGACACAATATCAAAACTAGCTAATATTATATCATCTGTGCCGGCTGGAAATTGTTCTATAATAGAGATCATATCCCCAGAGTCTTTGACATATGATGGTAATGATTCAACAATAGGTCTTAAAAAGAAATCAACAAATGTAGATAAGTTTGCCGTTAAAGAATCTAGGCCAGAAACTATAGGTCGTCCTGGTGGTGTGGTGGTGTTTTTATGTATTTTAGGTAATGTGTAAAAAGTAGCCATTTTAGGACACTTGTTAAATAGGAAGTCATGTTCCCGTTTAGTTATTTCACCCTGGGTAAGACAATTCATCAGAAAATTACATAATGGCATTGCATGTTCATTAGTGGGGTCCTTCGAGAGTTTTTTATAAAACTTCTCATCCGATAATTGTCTATGACATTCTTTAACATAATCCACAGTATTCATCACAACAATACCACCCCCCTTATCAGCAGGTTTCACAATAATTGTTGGATCAGACTTTAGTTCTTCTACTGCCTGATTTTGTTCCTTTGTAAAGTTACTATGGATTCGGTCATTATTCTTATTCTTTAATAGTTCATCAACATCATGGCTTACAAGCATACAGTATGTCTCAATTGAGGAATTTCGATTCCCTGGAGGTACAAAATGACTTTTTTTCTTAAATGGAGTTTTTTCTCGTTTGGGATCAGTGTCATTATTAACGTTAGTCATTGATTCAACATTGTCAACATCATTGTCCGTCTGTTCTTTATATTCTCCAAAGAATTCCTTCAATCTGATATTTCTCATAAATCGAAATAAGTCCGTTTTGACGTCAAAGTCATTCATTGAAGATGATGGAACAAATGACAGTCCTTTGTTTAATACTTCTAGTTGAATGTCAGTAAGTGACTTACTTGACAAGTTGAATACATTCACTTCCGAAGGCTCCGAAAACGTGTGTTCTGCCCTGGTGGTCCTCCGTCTATTGCCCCTTCGAGTGCGTCTGCGTGTCGGGGTTTGCCGGTCCTGGGTCTGCCTCGACCTCTCCCTCGTCCTCTGCTGGAGCTGTTGTTGTGCCGACCCCGTTCTAAAAAAGCCAAGCTGCTGGATGAGGAGGCCGCATCAGATGTATCTGTTGTTAGTTCGGCGTTCAGGTAATCCCTCTCAATGTATCTGGTCCTGGTTCGTTTATATCCACCATGCCGCCAGAAGTATACCGTTCCATTATTTTTCTCTTGTAGGCCACGGGTGAATTTCTTTATTTTGCGTTCTTTCAGGTCTTACATTATATAGGCCGCGAGCTACATAGGCCCCACGTGCACCCCCCCCCCACCTCCCAACAAAACTATACTTTTTTGAAAGGTCTGAATGTGTAGAATATGAATTTGAATGTTAACATTGAAAATTTTGGGATGCACTACCTGTTTTAGCCCTATGAAAAGGGAAACCCTAAAAACCAATTTTAAGTGATTTTAAGACATCAACATTGTCCCAGTCCATCATAACCACTTTTAGGTGACCCATTACACACTTTAAGTATACATATGATAACATAGGTCAAATATCTACTATGATGCTCATTAGTAGATCTCTAAAATTTATATAGATGAGGCCTTATATTGCAATAATGAGCCAATTTCATGTATAGGCCACAACACCGAAAGGCCCGTAATGCACCCCCAACCCCCCTCCCAACAAAATCATGTTTTTTTGAAAGGTCTCAGTGTGTGGAATATGAATCTGAATGTTAACACTGGAAATTCTGGGCACAACCTGTTTTAGCCCTGTAGATAGGGAAACCCTAAAAACCGATTTTAAGCGATTATAATGAATCAAAGTTGTCCTAGTCCTTCATAAAAGCTTTTAAGTGAGCCATTATACACTCAAACTTCACATATGATGATTTAGATCAAATATGTACCATATTACTTATTAGAAGGTGTCTAAAATTGACATAACTAAGGTCTTATATTGAAATTATGACCCCATTTAATATATAGAATCCATATATCTACCTATATAGGCCCATCATACACCCCCCAACCTACGCTCTAAACAAAATTATGCTTTTTTGACCAATCAGAAGCTGTAGAATATGAATATGAAATTTAATATTGCCATTTTTTGGATATACTCCTTTTTTTAGGCCTGAGAATAGGGAAACCCTAAAAACCGATTTTAAGCGATTTTTGCATTGATTTAATGTGGAAATGGTCCATAATCAAATATATCCATACAAGTCCTAAAATAATTAAAACTATTACAATTAAACATCAATATAGTGTAGGAAGGTGTTAATTATATTAGATTACTTAATTATCAAACATCGTGCAGTTCTGAGGCTAACTATCAGTTACTATGCTAACGTGCTAACATTCCAACTGTCCAATTTGTCAAAGAAATTATTCACAGCTTTGCATCGAGGAGGTGTGGCTCACATATCATTTCATCGACAAATCAGAAACCTGTCTGGATTGTTCGTCAAGTGAACATCGGTATTTTTAGGGAAACCCTAAAACACGATTTTAGGTGATTTTTGCATTGATTTAATGTGGAAAAGGTCCGTAATCAAATATATACAAGTCCTAAAGTAATTAAAACAACTTTACATTATATGACATTAGTGAAGTATCAAACATCGTGTAGTCCAGTTAAACAATAAGAAAGTGGCTCAGTATCAGTTACTTTGCTAACGTGCTAACATTCCACAAATTTGTCAAAAGAAATTATTCACAGCTTTGCATCGAGGAGGTGTGGCTCACATATCATTTCATCGACAAATCAGAAACCTGTCCATTAGTTTTTGTTCCAATTCAGCGTGCGTGTCCAGAAGAGTTTGGAAGTTCTCTGAAGTTGTCTTTTCTTGTAGAGCAGTTTTTGTAGACATCAGTTCATTTTGTATCTCCGTCAGATCTTTTTTTAGTTGCTCAGTCACAAGTGTCATTAGATCCATAGAACATTTGTTTAAGATTGCGCACCACCTCTCGCAAACAAGTATCCCCAGCTGCGGACTTGCAGCCTCAATGTGGGCTGGGCTCAATGTTGAGCACAACCCTCGCTGTAGCCTACGCGGCTCGATGTTGAGCACAACCCTCCCTGTAGCCTACCGTAAGACCTGTCTATGGTAGGACCAGAGTGGTATAGAAAAATCTCTCGCTCTGGGTAAGACAGGCCAGAGCGGTATAGAAAACAGAGTGGCGACAGTTCCATAGACTCCCGTTGTAAAAAATGGCGGACGCTACTTCCGGGTTGTGGAGGCTCGAATAGTTCCAAACAAGCGCTGGAACTACGTTGAACTCTATGGCTCGTCAACAACATTCACTGGTAAGTTGATGAAAAACACTTATTTTTAAACGTTTTTACAGTTGTAAGTGTTAGATATCATAAGTATACACGTTGGCCTCATGAGTCTTATATTTGGTTTGCCAAATATGTCGATGTAGAAGTTAAAAATGTAATAGATTTAAGGGTCCAACCAGACACTTGGTATTGTGGTGGCACCTTATTGAGGTGATAATTTAACTATTGGTCAAATTACTTGTTTGTTAGAAGGTGATATTATTTGCAGTTGTTCTGATTGTCATGTTTTATGATCACAGTTAACTGTAGGCTACATTTATGACTAATGCAATGCTGAAAATTAATCCAAGTGTATTTAGCTAACTAGTTAGCCTAACCTTGCATTGCTTCAGCATGGTGGCTAACTTATTTTTTCATGATAAAGTTAATCTACCCCATTGATTTGTCGACAAATTGTGATGATTTCTATGATTACATGATTTCTAAGTTATGTCAGGCATAAATGGTATTTGCATGTAGTATTAAGTATGATAATAGTGGTAGATAAGTGGAAATTGCATGGGTAACGCTTTAGATTAGGCTACAGCCTGTGAGGTGCTTGGTATAATAGAAAAAAAGAAGCTAGGTCTATCAAAGGATAATACTTTTTGTGCAAGTAGTAATAACACAAATTGCAAAAGTTATCTTTTTGACCTGCACAACCTCACCTGCCTATGATGCATGCATTAATTTGACCCTTAGACTAATTATATCTTATTCTGCTTAGACTAAATATGTGCACCATGTATTTTGGATAAATTAAGTGTAGATAGTCTACACTTTTTAGTTCAGTTCCATCCCATGAATTCCATCTCATTGCAGGCCTATGTTTACTATGCCTATAATTTATTCCTTCATACTTTTTTTTTTGCATTTCTTACCTGCTCATGACCCAGCACTTCACATGCTGTAGCATTAACATTGCATTTAAACTCCTTACACCTGGCAATAGGCCTACATGCTAAAAAGCTTCTGTATACGACCTCAACAAGTAAATGCTTTAGTTGATCCCTGAAATTGATTATACCAAATAACATGACTTCACTTCTTTTATTGTAGGTCTTTCTGCACTGGATGCCAGATGGAGATCCAATGCTTGCTGACTGACCACAGACTGTCTCTTGACAAGTGCAGGGCTCCTCCTTGCCTTGGCTGGCCTCACAATTAAGCGGCGGTTGAAATGACTGAATGTGAACATGTTTTTAAATGTGTTGTCCCAGTGTTTCTACTCCACAAACCAGTAACACATAAGACTACAGAAGAGATTGAACTCTGTTTTAGATGCAAGCATGCATCATGAACACACGTTACCTCTATTATATTCCAAGGACTGGTTGATAACATTTTCTAATTGCATTATACTGTACGCCGATTTAATGTTAAGAGACACATAACAAATATTACGTGGATTTACATTTCACACATTGCCATAGGGCCTATACACCATACAATACTTCTACTTGCCATGCTACTTCTGGTCACCAGTCTTTCTTGTAAGATTTATCGAGATTGTGGTCCTGTAACTATGTAGCAGTGACCAACATTTTGCAATTACCTAGATTATTTGATGCTTACAAAGTGGTCATTGTGTACAATGTACATATCCAAACCTTTAGCAGTTGTGTGCCCTCAGTGTCCAGCTGTCTATTGGCACACCAGACACACAATTGTAATGTAGAGAATACAAATGAGTCAGGATGACCAAACTTTTAACTGTTGCGAACCCCAGGCCCTCTATCATAACCATTGCCTTATGTTCATGTTACTGTGATTATTCATGATTTGTTACTGCTCAAAAATACCAAACACTAGACTATGATATGTAGGCCAAAGATGCATAGTAGTGATGCAATATGCTTGTACTGTGTTAAATATTGCTGCAATTCTAGCTATATCTTAAACTTATTTTAGACTGTGTGATACTGTATATTACATTATATAAAGTATATATGTTCATGAGATAACAATAAAGCTGAAGTTGACATGCATATTCAATTGTTTCACTTATACAGAAGAGTTTCACAAAGCCAGCATTAGGACTGCTTAGCACTGTGTGTAGCCTGTGTTTGCAATGCCATTGCATACTTGCCCTTGTTGCAATTTTATTTTTAACATCTGGACACTATAACAGTTAGACTGAAATCACTTTCACGACCTGTTTTGGGGAGAAATATAGGCTACTGTGATAATACAACGATGTGATCGCTAAGAGAGGTAAGATCTTTGGCTAAGCAGCAGAGAAATGGTGGCTAACCAAATTAGCAAGTTCTACGTGAAGCTATATATAACCTTACAGTCAATACTGCAATTAAATCCTAAACTATCGATATTACCTAAGTGTTTGCTGTCCTCATGATACAGAATGTAAATGAATTTACACACAAAAATATATTTTACCACCTCTAGGATCTGTCATCTACTGCCATACGCTAGCCGAATTATGCTAACATGAACAAACTTTTCCCCTTCGAGATATTAAATTCCTTTAATTGTCACCACAGCAGACTCACGTATCAAAGTGCCACATGCCACAAATATTTCATAACAATGAAAAAAAATCGCTAAATTGACGGTTAAATCCTCCATTTAATCCAGTCTTCACTGGCGTCTGTACCATAGGATATCGTTGCAGCGCGGGTTTGTTTGGAACTATTCAGGCTTACATGAACCACGTGACCGCCTGGCGGCGACATCAAAGCGTGTCGTAACTCTCTCTCTATGGCTCTGAGACAGGCTAACAGAAAAATGAAAAACGTAGGCTACCGGTTGCAAAGTTCTCTGAGACATGTGTCACACGTTTGCGGTTGGATTGGATAGGCAATGGATAGTTTTTTGTTGCTATACGGAGATTACACATTGTACACTTGCACATTGTAAGAGCACAAGTGTTCGATTGAAATGTTCAGTCAAAAATAGACACAGTGTTTTACGCATGGATAGGCAAATGCATCAGGGAACTAATGTTTCCAAGTTTTCAATTATAATATATTCCATTCATTACCGCCATTCATTACTTCCTCATGAGTCACGACACGTAAGTTTCCGATGGACTGACTGGAGTGACTGTTTCGTGTTACGATTTGTGTTATACACGGTTTAATCATTCTATGCAGTGACCCTTTTTAAACTTGACTCAATCTTGTCTGTTTTGCGTGTATCATTTGCACGGAGCAAATTTAGTTTCGTCGTGTTAACGTTATGTGTTTAGTCAGTGTTGGGCAAGCTACTCAGTAAACGTAACAAGCTAAGCTACCAGTTACTCCACATCATATGAAGCTTCACTACACCAAAGCTACCGGAAGACAAATGTAGCAAGCTAAGCTATGAAAAAATGTCAGAAGTAGCTTAACTATTGTGAAAGCTACTTTTTAATACACAAAAGGCCAATAAATAAGTCCAAAAAAGGACGAAAGAGCTAAAGGCACCCTGAGATTTGATGAAGGCCATTATTTTTCTCAAATCTCAGAGTGCCTCTGCTCCTTCCCCTTTTTTGGACTTACACTTCACCCCGTACAGATGAGCACCTGAGTAACATTGTTTGCACAGCCTCCTGAGCACTCCAAGCTCTTTTGTCTCTTCTCAGGCCTATGAATAAATTCTGTCATCCAACCAATTGTACAAGTATTAGTGATCAAACTATCAGGCATACAATAGTAACTAACTAATTATCGGAATGTAGCCTAGTTTTATATGGGTAAGATATTTTTTAGATTAAACTTCATCAAATTGACACAATTGATTTTAATTATGGACACTTTTTTGAATTATGGCACCTGTCAAGTAATAAATGCATCACAGTACTGTAAGAACTGATCCTCTGTGCATGGCCTAGATGAAAGATTTGCTGTTGTGAACTGATGCCCTGAAAATGTAGCTTGTGGGAAAGCTACCACACTACATGGCCAAAAAAGAAACCAAACTACTGAAAAGCTATCAGATTCAGAAAATAGCTACACTACAGCCAAGCTACTCAGAAATGTAGTTAAACTAATAGCTTCGCTACTTGTAGCTAGCTACTGCCCATCACTGTGTTTAGTTTTGTTGCCAATAGTTAACCATTCGTTCCCCCGTGGGTCGTGGCCCTAATAACACGCACATCTTTACAAAGGCCATGGAAGAAAGGATTTTCGACCAGGCGTTGCGCTCATAGGCTGAAGCTTAGCAATTAGGGTTGTGCTCAACATTGAGCCCAGCCCACATTGAGGCTGCAAGTCCGCAGCTGGGGGCTACTCCTCGCAAAAGTCATCTGTTCTTTTACCTAAAGTCGGCTCTTTTTGCCATCGTAGGCCTCGCGGAATGACTTGTTGGCGTATATAGTCACTCAGAGTAACTACATGTAGGTGAGTCTTAACTTTCTTATGAGTTAAAGTTGTAAATAGTTTCACCAAGTCTTGATTGCATTCCAGTGGAGTCTCTTTGTCAAACAATGATTCCGCCACAATAATATGTTCCCGTTCCGTTTGTGTATATTCGAACAGGGATGCAGGTGGGATCTTATCTTGTGAATTAGTTGGTTCTCCCATTCTGTAGGTAGATTCCGTTCTTAGAAAGATTGTAAGAGGTGCTACTCTCGGAAATAAGTCAAATCAGTCAATGATGTAAGAGTGCACACTCTTGGAGGTGCTGCTAGGCGAGGTTAACTGTAAATAGAATTTAGCGCACACTCAAATCTTCTTTTTTCTTAAGTTTATTTTGACCAACGTTTCGGCCGTTTGGTCTTTGTCAAGGTTTCAATATGGAATGTACCACTCAAACACTTTTTATATACACAGGTGGGATAGTCCAAGTGATGTCATAGTGTCCATTTCCAAATTACATCAATGGCGAGAGAAGCCATTCACAAGAAATACATGTAGACAATACAAGATTCAAATACATTCATACAACAATAACAGCAATCAGAAAATTACTCTCGAAGGACCCCACTAATGAATATGCAATGCAATTATGTAATTTTCTGATGAATTGTCTTACCCAGGGTGAAATAACTAAACGGGAACATGACTTCCTATTTAACAAGTGTCCTAAAATGGCTACTTTTTACACATTACCTAAAATACATAAAAACACCACCACACCACCAGGACGACCTATAGTTTCTGGCCTAGATTCTTTAATGGCAAACTTATCTACATTTGTTGATTTCTTTTTAAGACCTATTGTTGAATCATTACCATCATATGTCAAAGACTCTGGGGATATGATCTCTATTATAGAACAATTTCCAGCCGGCACAGATGATATAATATTAGCTAGTTTTGATATTGTGTCTTTATATACAAATGTACCCCATAATGGGGGCATTAAAGCAATGGAACATTTCTTACACCAGAGAAAAAACAAATTACCATCTAATGAAACAATTTTGCATATGGCTGAATTTGTTCTCACACACAACTTCTTTGTCTTTGATGATCAATTCTTTCTACAAGTATGGGGAAGCTCTATGGGATCCCCCATGTCACCAAGTTATGCATCTTTATATGTAGCTCTTTGGGAACAGACAGTAATTTTATGTGCAAATAACCCATTTTTTGAAAAAATCCTTCTCTGGAAGAGATTTTTGGATGACATATTCATTGTATTTAAGGGCAATGAACAAGAATTGATGGACTTTCATAACTTTTTAAATAGTAAAGTTGAGCATCTCTCCTTTACCATGGAAATGAATCCAAATAAAATGAATTTTCTAGACTTGTGGATAATTAAAGGAGAGGAAGGCCTGTATACAGACCTTTATACAAAGCCAACAGATAAAAACACCTTACTTGTGGCAGATAGTTACCATCCTTTACCTCTAAAAAACAGCTTTCCATACAGTCAATTTCGTCGACTGAGAAGAATTTGTAAAAATGACTCAGATTTCACCCAACATTTGAGTAAAACTCAATTAAAATTCAAAACCAGAGGGTATGGAGAAAAATGCATTGATGATGCCACTAAAAAGATTCTATCAAAGAAAAGAGAAGACTTTTTTACACCTAGGGAGAGGAATGATACTAATTCTATTTTATTTATAACAAAATACACAAAGACATCTGAAAAATTAAAACACATCATTGGAAAGCATTGGCATATTTTACAAAAAGACGAGTCAATCAAACACTTATACAAAGATCCACCTAAACTAGTCTTTAAACGTGGACGTAATTTACGGGTCAGATTAGTGAAATCTGAATATGTCCCCACTCCAAGCCCACCGTCCCAAACTTTATTAAGACCTATCCCAGATGGCAACTATAAATGTGGTGCTTGTGCTCAATGCAATTCTACCACCAAAAAAACATATTTTAACCATCCACAAACAGGTAAAAAGATACAAATAAAAGGGATAATTTCATGCACTACTAAAGGTGTGATATATATGCTCACCTGTCCCTGTGGTAAAGCGTATATAGGCAAAACTTCGCGAGAATTGAAGCAGAGAATTGCTGAACACAGGAGTACTATACGATGTGTCAATAGCAATTACCCAGTTGCTCAGCACTTTATTGAACACAACCATCCGATTTCCTCTTTAAAATATACTGGGATTGAAAAAATAGAGAGACCAAAACGAGGTGGTGATTGGGATACCATCTTATTAAAGAGAGAAGCATTCTGGATATCCCACCTAGGCACCCTTAGCCCTCAAGGTCTTAATGAGGAATTGGACATGAGACCTTTTATCTAGCCTGTCAAATAATAATTTAATAACAATTTAAAACCATTTAGTTACTAAATTGATTATTAAAATATCCCCTGAAAGTAACTTAAAATATATTTTTTAAAAAATGCCATCATAAAATATATGGCTAATAGGCTAATGCAATTTATATTATTACTTTAACAATGAATGTAATTTTCTGATTGCTGTTATTGTTGTATGAATGTATTTGAATCTTGTATTGTCTACATGTATTTCTTGTGAATGGCTTCTCTCGCCATTGATGTAATTTGGAAATGGACACTATGACATCACTTGGACTATCCCACCTGTGTATATAAAAAGTGTTTGAGTGGTACATTCCATATTGAAACCTTGACAAAGGCCAAACGGCCGAAACGTTGGTCAAAATAAACTTAAGAAAAAGAAGATTTGAGTGTGCGCTAAATTCTATTATTTGTCATTCTTATCAGACATGGGTATTGTTTTGAATAATCAGAGGTAACATGGGTCTTATATTTTTATATTGGACACTCTTTCTCTGCCATTACGATCCCGTTGAAATTAACGTAGGCTACCGACTGAACTGAAGATTGCCTCGACTCATCGAACAGAGTTAAAAGCCCGCCCATACTGAAAGCTGATTGGTTTACTCAGCAAAGTAAGCCAATCAGGACGCTCTTTGCCTTGCATGCAGGCACGCACACACACACTGTTCCCTCAGGCACCGCTTCTCACTCTGTCCCTCTCGCTCACTCTCATATGGGGGCATATTAAGATGCGCGATGTAGAAGTAAATGTTTCACGTGCATGCTCTGACTTGCTAGCTCTAGATTCCGGGAGATATTATTCAATTTGCGGGCATCAGGGAGGCATTATCAATATCAGGGAGTTTCCCGGACCTTCCGGGATACTTGGGATGTCTGTTATTCACTCATCATTGTTTATGAGTAAATAAACGCTGAATTGACCTAAACTGTCAGGCTCTACATGCAACTCCCATTGTTTTGGACAGTGTAGGCCCGGCTCACTAACTCATCACATGACAAACTAATCACTAATCACATCATATCACACTGTAGGCCAATGCAACTAAAGTAAACTATAACCAGGGGTGAAAGTAAGCCTATACGCACCTATACTAAGTATAGTTAGAAGATTGACAGGTGGTATGTAGTAGTGGTCAGAGAAGAGGGTTTCTGTTTACCAAAACCCATATTAAAAATAAGTCACATGCACTGATTAAAGGTATAATCCGGAGTGAATTGACATGTAACGCTGCTGTTTTATACTGCTAAGCGCTACTGAAAGCCACCTCAATGATTGAATTTTGTGCATCATAGACTGAGTTTGCGAAACAGCAGCTAACACTAACTGAATGAGGCATGTCAAAAACGAAACCTAATCTGTAGCGGCCATATGCCTTGACTGCTGGGTGTGTGACGTTTACTTTTATTTTGGTGTCCACCTGTGGTGTGTGGGAGTCACGTGAGCGCGGGTGTGGGAACCAATTATCCAATATAGGCACCTGGGTGCACCCGTAGTGCAGTGGAGAGGGGCTCAGTAGGGAGAGCACATTTTTCGTTGACCGCATTTTGTACCATCGTTTATGTTCACGTCTTACTGTCCCACTGGCACTGGCACCTTTTGCTAAATAAATGAACAAATCGAACAAGATTGTTTGCGCGTCAGCGTCGCTCCCTCTCTGTGCTCCTCGGTGGCCTTGTAGCCACCACAACATAATTGATTTGCTTTCATTTTGAAATGCCCCATTCTGTTACCATTAGCTGCCGTTTTGCTATCTCAGTCTGCGTCGCATGAATGATTTTTTTTGTCGATAGTACCAGTGAGATATCAACACTACTGTCACCCCTGACTGTAACCCTTTGAGTAGAATTAAAAAAAAGAGTGAATCCACCGTGTGTCTGTGATCACCTGGTGGATCAACGGACGAGGGACATCTTTACAAAAATGGAAGGAATGTCAAAGCACATTCAATAGAGGTGCACAGAAGACTAACATTTTGATGTTCATCAAAGTCTAAAGACGAAATGGATGGCAGTACAATTTAAAACCCTATTCCAATGCCAATTGCTTAAAAAGCAGACGATGTCTCTAGCCTAGGTATATTTTATATGTTCAATCAGTTGGAGTTGGAATCTGTTCTCCCACACACTCACACACACACACACACCTTACCTGCTAGCTTCATGGCTGCTGTGATGTTCCTCCAAGTGACTTGTGTTAGACACAGCACCCCTCTTAATCTGCACTCTAAAGAACAACATTACAGTAACATGAGTTAATCAACAAACTCAACAACAAATACACACACACACACACACACAAACTGTGATTAATCGCGATTAAATATTTTAATCGCTTGACAGCACTAATTTAAACCCAATTCCAATGCCAATTGCTTAAAAAGCAGACAATGTCTCTAGCCTAGGTATATTTTCTATGTTCAATCAGTTGGAGTTGGAATCTGTTCTCCCACACACACACACACACACACACACACACACACACACACACACACACACACACACACACACATTCCTTACCTGCTAGCTTCATGGCTGCTGTGATGTTCCTCCAAGAGACTTGTGTTAGACACAGCACCCCCCTTAATCTGCACTCTAAAAAACATTACAGTAACATGAGTTAATCAACAAACTCAACAACACACACACACACGCACGCACACACGCACACACACACACACACACACAAACATCTCTCTCTCTGCACACACATTCATACACTGCAAACACACATGATGTCTCTGTTCTCCAACACAGTTGCTGAAAACACAAACACACACACACACACACACACACACACACACACACACACACACACACACACACACACACACACACAGTCTAACACAAGGGTTTCAAATTCGTCTTTTATCACGGGCCACATGATGATTTTCCTCAGTGGGCCGTCATACCTGTACAACTACATATTGGATTTTGATTTGATTTGATTTGATTTATTAGATCACTCAGATTTTAAAACAAAAGAACATGATACAGATAAAACACCGCACCATCCCTTCTAACAAGACAGTCAGGATTTCACAATAAAGCCCTAGAGCTTATTTCCATTGTGGTCCCACAAAAGTGCAAGAGAGTTGGATGACAGCAGATCTTACAGACAAGAATGGTGTTGTGACATTACCCCCCCCCCCCCCCTTTAAAGAATAAATAAATAAATAACCATAGATATAAAAGGGGAAAAAAAAAAAACTGCCAATAGCAGGTCCTTAAAACCTAATATGATGTATCCCAAAGCCATTTTCTTACTGCACATTTAAAACTCTCTAGATTTCTTATTGTCTTAATATTATTTGGCAATCTATTCCACATACTAGAAGCTACACACAAAAAAGACGCTTTCCCTATGTTACTTTTAACTCTTGGAAGTACAAAATCTGTGGATCTGCCCCTAGTGGAGTAGTGATGCACGTCTCTCACTCTATTAAAATAATCAATTAAATATCTAGGGACATCCCCAAAGACTATCCTATGGACCATACTTAGCTCAATCTGAGAGACTCTATCATCAACTCTTAGCCATCCTACACTTCTAAAGTGAGAAGAGTCAAGATGTGTTCTTGGATGCAGATTCAGTATAATTCTTATAATTTTATTCTGAGAAGTCTGCAGCCTATGCTTGAAGTACTTAGTGAGCCCATTATACCAAGAGCAGCAGGCATAATCAAAGTGGGGCTGAATTATAGCTCCTGCCAGAGTGACCAATGCCTTTTTATCAAGAAACTTAGCAATTCTCGCCATGAAATGGATGAAAATAATTGTTTCCTTTCATTTCAGTCCTTCAAAAGCCCTAAAGTCTTCATTCTTTTCATGCTGTTTGAATCAGGCTGCATGAAATGATGTGAAGGGCCGCATGGGCCCCCATCCCGTATGTTTAACACCCCTGGGCTAACGTGTGCAGCACATTGTTGATCACCAGTAGCTTAAAGTAATAGTCCATGTTTTTATGAAATTGGGTTATTCACCGTCTTACCTGGAGTTACATATGTGTGAAAGCATTTTGGTCTCAGTGCTTGCGTTTTCCTAGTCCGGCAACCCCAATTTTAGCTTTAGCTTAGCATAGGTGCTGGAATGTAATGTTGACAAAGACTATCTGGCTACTTTCCATTCCAGCACTTATACTAACTTAAAGCTAAAAAAAGAGCTAAAATTGAAGTTACCAGACTAGAAAAATGCATGCAATGAGATCAAAATGCTTTTACCCACATATGAAACTCCCGATAAGGGAGTGAATCAGGGGGTCAGGATTTGGCTGATTAGCTTGCCAATTAGCATTGTACTTCCTCGTCGCCATTTCCCAGAAATGACATCATATCCGACTCCATTTGACACATGCTGATTGGTTAATGCTACACTTTCAGCTCATAGATACAGACGGCAAGTCTGGGCACGCCCACAAAATCAGCTCCTCGTGTCCCCCATGGGGGAAAACAAACCCTAAATTAGTGAAGAAGTCAATGGCATGCTAAGCTAGAAGTTACACTGAGCACCATCTACAAGGAGCCTGACACATTTTTGTGGGCAATGTCTGAATCTAATGATGATGAGATGGTCCGATTTGAATTCTGAAGTTGACACCCCTTCAAACGCGATACTGATGACAATTTAGATGATGTTTGTTAGCTTCATTAGCTTGCTAACTAGCCAACTTAATTGAACACCACAGTAAATGTAGCTTTAGCTTGCTTACCTGAGCTAATCAGACTTGTGATTGAAAGTTGCTTTACTTTTGACAGGAGCAGAGGCAGCTCATGACATTTCTGTTAGTGTAACTGCAATAAACAAATGATGGAAAAATTATTCTAGTCTAAACACAAGCAGGCAAACAGGTCATGATTAGACAAAACATCTAATATGGACTTTGTTCAATTTTACTAAGCGATCTTTTATTGTTAAGCAACTTTCTCTACCTTGTCCATACACCTTAATGTTAAATTGGCCTCTGTTATCCCCCACGCTGACTCCACCCTCGCATTTTGGGGGCGTTAACCGTACTTGCCGTCTGTATCTATGTGAACGAGCTTCCTATGCACAAACCTTTGTGGGCGCGCCTAGACTTGCCATATGTAGCGCATCTCCATTAGTAACATGGGCCCTCATTGGCCTAATGAAATGGAGTCGGAAGTAAGCTCCATGAAACGCCATCTTGACAACTGAAAATTTTGTTCAATTTTGGATGAATTCACTAGCCTAGCATTTCACATTGGAATGAATGGGAGGCGGGACTTAGTATGTTTCTCTAGGGTTTCATTCAATGGCACATTGTTACACACCGGTGCATTGCATTAGCCTAATTGAATGATAAGTTTGCTAACTTGTAACTGTAACGCATTACATTTCTAAAGTAACGTACCCAACACTGATTATAATTATGTAGTATTCCTAACAATGATGCATTTAAACTACTGAGGTTGTTGTATAGTTCAGATATTTCCTTGTCTGACACCAAGAGCAGAATGGCCCTCCAGGCTTCCATTGTTGCTGCACTGACGTGACACAACAGTATGTTCAGCCCGACATCGTTTACGTTAGGTTCAACGTTATGCTCCGTTACGGCAGTTTTGAATAGGCTACTGGTGTGTGCCGCCCTCATCTCCATTAGTAACATGGGCCCTCATTGGCCTAATGAAATGGAGTCGGAAGTGAGCTCCATGAGACGCCATCTTGACAACTGAAAATTTTGTTCAATTTTGGATGAATTCACTAGCCTAGCATTCCACATTGGAATGAATGGGAGGCGGGACTTAGTATGTTTCTCCAGGTTTATTAATAGCCTGACATAGCCCTACCATAATACTGCTGTTCATCCGTATTCATCTGGAGGTTCTTTATGTAGCGGGGTCAGTTAGCAGGGTGGGCTTTCATTATAATCTGTCCGGTTTTAATCTCTACTTCCTTGCTGGTTTACACCCGGCTCTGGTGCTCCTGCGGTTACGTCACTAATTGGTGCTTCAGGTGAGCGCAGGCATAGGTATAGGCACCTGGGGTCCTGACAGCGGAAGTATGTGCTTTGTGTTGTGAACTCAGCGTGTGTGTGGCAGCGGTTGTTTCAGCAGCAGGTATGTGCGAAACTACTTCCATGGTTATTTGTAGCATTATTAAAGCTGCCGTACTAAAATGGGGTTTTGTTTGCGTGGTGTACAGGGCTGAATGGGTGCTAGCCAGGTCACATCTTAACGGCAACAATAACAGCGTGGTATGCCTGGGTTGCGTGTGTGGAGGTACGTGAATTAACGCATATGTTTATCTGCTTGAATTATGCCTTTAGCCTTCTGCCCTTAATATGTTTCTTTGTTTCTTTTATGTTGGTGCTCTAGACCAGCATACGGCTGTGTAGCTTGTTTGCCAGGGTTGTTTTGGACATCTTGCGTCTGCCATCTTGCGTGACTGCTCACCCCGGTCACAGGTATGTGGACATATGAGTTGATAATGAAAGGGGGCTGTGCGCATTTTAAACAGAAGGCAACGTAATGCACCACATTAGTTTTATAGCGTTACAATTATTAGCTAGGATGCTCTGGCTTCCGTACACATTAGCACATAAATAAAGTTAGTAATGAAGCCTGTTGGCAATGCAGTATGAAACTCATGTTCTAGCAATGTGTGAACTAAACTCTGTGAATGTGTTTGTTTTATTGTTTATTTTAGAGACCTACACGTCGGCGTTATTTGCTGGCTGCTGTTCTCTACGTATGCATGTGTGCGTGAGTGTGCGATACAGGTTAGACTGTGAAGTTATATTTTTGGTTTAACCTCTAACCTGTGTGCTGCAGCTGTCTGGCTCGGTGTGACGATCCTGGGCCACAGGTTAGAGGTATTTTATTTTCTATTTCTTTGTTTTGTTTGTTTCTCCCCGGCCTGTTTGTTTGCCCCATCTTTCAGCTAGGCATGGCAGGGCCAATGCTATAATTAAGGTCTCCTTAACTCTAAATCACCAGTGTGGGATTGAAACGTGTTCGATGCTAATGTTTCCTGAATACTCACTGGGTTCTTTGATAAGGTTGCAGTGCTTGTTATGTGATTTCACCCAAAGGTTGCAGTGCGTGTTATGTGATTTGACTCAAGGTTGCAGTGCATGTTATGTGATTTGACTCAAGGTTGCAGTGCATGTTATGTGATTTGACTCTGGGTTGCAGTGCATGTTATGTGATTCTGTTGAGACCTAGGTAGTAGTAGAGGCCCTAGACCTAGTCAAGCTTCCCCCTGTGTTTTGGTTTGTTTTGTGTTTCTTTTTCTCTTTTTTTTTTTTTTTTCTTAATTAAATGCAGTCATGAATTTTTATGGACCAACCTACCTGACCACTATTTAATATTTAATAATATTTAATAAAGATTGTAACTTTTGTATTTTTTTCTAAAACCCTGTGCTGTGCAGTTATTTGAGTTCCCCTTACTGTGGTGCCATTGGGCTGGGTTAAGGGGTGGCGTAGTCAACTGGTCACTAGGGGGCCACTACATTTAACCTGACGCGATTATACTGAAGGGGGAGGGAATTCACTTCTGGTTTGAAACGAGCTCGTCTAATCAGCTTCGCTTATTGGCCGGTAGACTCTCTACTGATGTAAACACGCCCCAGAAGACCGTTCCCAGACCATGGATACGGATGAACATTCGTATTATGGGCGGGCTATGTCAGGCTAGTTTATTAATACCTCCATGGGGTGAATAGCCCTGTTTCATAGATGGGTGAACTATTCCTTTAACTCATTGACTGCCAATGAAATACTACCGTTCACTGCCAATGACGTCTTTAGACGTCAACTGCGTTTTTTAATGGGGCGGGCTGCAGAAAGACCTAGGGAACCTTGTCTGTAATTGTCTGAATTCTCCGTCGAAAATTGTTGTTCCAAATTGATCCTGAGGGTGGCAGTGTGTCACTTTGGATGTGAGATGAGCATAGATTCATAGGTATGGCCAAGGGAGAAGTAGTGCAGGCGTAAATCGGAGAAATTAAGGCAGTTCACACTAGATCAGAGTATGTGTCACTGCCATAGTAGTTTGAGTAGTGTTCCGATCGTGGGAGATGAAGGAGATCAACCTTGGGCAAACGGAAATAGCAGTTGTGACTTGTTTCCAGTGCCCAGCTAGCTCACAGTTTCGGGTCAGGTAAGAATTTGCGAGCCGGATGTTGATCACTGAGTTATCGCTGTCACAGCCTGTAATAGCATATATTTACCTTGTTACATCAATGTCTATTTTATTACCAAAAGCCCCCTGTTACTGTTGTTTTGTGGTCTTATCAAAGGAAGACATTTTCTTGATGTTTGCGCATCCAAGACGCGCATCCAAGACACTAACGTTGTCAAACAAAACGCTAGTTTTCTCCCTTTTTTGGTCAAAAACGGGAGTGTTTGGAGAAAGTAGCTTATGTTCGCCTGCTGATTTCTAAGCAATGGAAAGGGGTAGAGACGAACTTTTTTTTCTGGTGAAAGAAGAGAGTCTGCTCTTTCTTGTGGTAGTTTCATTGTTTATGTAGTCGTAACACATAATATTCGGTGGCTCTTTAAAAATCAGTCAAAATTCTCCAAAACCTCTGGCAGTATGGAACTCTCTATTCTGACAACGGCTGGCAGTCAATGAGTTAAATAATGAGGCACATTATGTAGCAGGAGGACCAGAGCCCCTGATCTTACTGTCCAGTAGAAGAGTCTCCTCCTGCAAAGTTGATGACATCATCCTTGGACTGATCACTCTTCATGGACACACGGGTGGGTGTAGGGGAGGGGGGCCTGTTGGCAGAGCTAGAACCCTCCATTTTAGAGATGAAGAGGAGAAATCACAACAGGAGAAAACCTGTCTTGATCTGGTCTGCTGATGAAACTACACACAAACACACACATACACACACACACACAGATCGAGGGGGAGAGAAAGAAAGAGAGAGAGAGAAAGAGAGAGAGAGTAAATTATTATTATTTTAAACTAAAAAAGTATGTACATCTACTGTAAAATAGTGATGTGGAATCTGACCCCCTGCTTCAAAGCTTGTATCAAGAAAAAGGTACATTCCCGAATAAACCGCTGGTTCAATGCTTGTATTGCAACGTAAAAAGTCACGACTCAAGACACAACGCCTCAATTTGTGGGCGTGGTGTCCCAAAGCGCCAATCATGCACGTGACTACTTTGAACCATTTCGAACTGGTTCATACTTTGAACTGCTGCTAGGCTCAAAATGCAGCACACAGCTTTTTTGGCCTGCTGTAGCACTAGATTGTGCACAGCTCTATGCATTGCAAGACTTTTCAAAAAGTGTGTTTATAACTCTGACTGTATATTAAGCCTTTTCCAATCTGAATAATGTCACAAATGCACAATGTGTTGCATATAAATCAAAATCTACTTCTATGGATCGAGGAATGAGGTTTAATTAACCAATTGGTCAAACAATGGCCATGTTAACTAGTGGCATGAAAGAGTTGGTGCTCCCTCACTTCTGTCTTTGCTAAAGCCAAGTTCACATTACACGATTTTAGCCACGACACGACAAAACAAGACGCGTCTGTGAGCTCTCGAGTGTTCACATTTGACGACTAGCAGTTTTAGTATCGGGAGTCTCATGGTCGGGCGCGAGGCTGATCTGCGACCTCTGTGTTCACACTACAAGACCTAGCCCAGACAGAGCCTAGGGTGCGCTGGTTGTGTCCACGTTCGTATAATCAACACTATAACGTTAACGTTAGCATACAGACTATAGCAGAGCCAGTTTACGGTTAAAATGTTTCTGACTATAGGTTACAGGCATGACTGCCACTTGTTAGTTTGCCACTGATCTCATGTTTGTAGGCTAGCTACGGTTTCGTTTTCGTTATTGCCGCAAAAATATTTTAGAATTATTGATGAGGTTATCTGGATGGCCAACTGTATCCATTTTCGCAAGTAAATTTCACATGACACATGTTTTCAAAGAAGGCTATTGCTTGGTGAAGAAGTGCAACTTCAAATAAGGTTTTGGAGTTTGGAAATTTTAAAGATGACAACGTGAGTCATGTTTCTTGATTGGCTGTTGCCTGGAAAATCGCTTGCGACTTCTCCAAATATCTAACATGCTAGATGTCCCCCGACAACTTGCGTCGAGCCCACGACTGCCCTAAATCGTGTCGGAGAGCTGTTCACACATGACGACTTGGACTCGCAGATCCACTGCCGAGTTTCCCCACGACCACCTGTGATTTCTAATCGACCCTGCGACCTCAGAATCGGCTCTAAAATCGTGTAGTGTGAACTTGCCATAAGCAGCACCATCCCTAGTTAACATGTGGATGGGAGACCAAATGCAATTGAGGATGCGGAGCTTCTGTCTCTCTGGCTGTGTTCTAATATAAGGTGTTTTCATTGAAAGCTGTTTGTTTATGTGAGACAAATACAGACTATTTTTAAACTTATATTTTAGGCGTAGCCTACTTTATAGACTAGCCTACACAAAAGTGCAAATTCTTATAACCCATTAATGTAAGAAATGAGAGGCTAATTCACACAAGACAAGCTTAAGATTTGGTTTCAATTTTTATTAATAGCGTAATCAGTGTCCAACAACGCATATCGGGCACACTGCACTACAATATTTCAACAGCAGAGGTCATCATAGAGTTCGGAAGATTCAGAACGGTTGGCCCTTTTTCTACAATTGGATTGAATGTTTTGAAGGTTCAGAAAAGCATCACTTCGTCAACACTACTGTAAAAACAGCACTCACTCAAAAGTAAATAAGTGTCTCTAATCATCCACCTTATTACAGTAGCCTACATGTCTGAAATCTAACAGTACATCCGGTTTATGGTTGGTAACACCATGAACACACAGACACACACACAAATATAATGTATCTGTTGATGTCACTTATAAATGCAAAACTGCCTAAAGAGAGATGAAAGCTATATTATTCTCCAACTTTATGAAAATACATGTGTTAAGTTTTTGACATCGTACGTGGGATTATCCAACAACGATCAAACCAAAGACAGACGCTTATGGAGAAAGCTTGCTGCCACTAAATTCGAGCAGCCCCCAGCTGCGGACTTGCAGCCTCAATGTGAGCTGGGCTCAATGTTGAGCACAACCCACATTGCTAAGCTACAGCCTATGAGCGCAACGTCTGGTCGAAAATCCTTTCATCCACCTATGTAAAGTTGTGCGTGGTTTCAGGTCCACGACTGAGAATGACTAGCCCTTACGAAAAACAACTACAGGAAAACTATAGGATATCTATAGTAATCTATAATATGTCTATAGTGTTCTGTAATACCTCTATAGTACATTTCATCTTTGTAATATTTCTATAGTGAAGCTTTATGATATTCCTGTAGTGTTTCTTTGTAGTAATCTTATAAATGTCCCAAAATAATATAAGATTCCTATAGAGCATTCGCACAACTAGGCCTACCCCTAAAAGTGTGTCACGCAGGCATACTTTTGAAACGCTTAGCCTACATTAGCACATTAGCAGCCCAGAAGCCAATTCGAGTTCAGTCCTACACACACATAAAACTTTTTGCGCATAGGCAACAGGTTTACCTGAATCATAGGACTAGTGGTGAGGTTGAGGCAAATCATAAAGGCTAAACAATATTATTCACCCTATTCCGCCCCCAAACTCTTTGAGATGCGAGGCCTGGGTGTTGGTATTTTGCAGAATTTTGCCGTCGCGATTTACATGAAATGAAGCCATTCACGTTTGCGCGATTATTTGATTTCTATTCGTAATTCTGACAGGCTATGTAGCCTACACACACTGGATGATCTTTTTTTCGTTTCGTCCCTGAGAGAAAAGTATATTGTAGAAACACTTTGACAATAGAGATTGCTCACACGCGTGACAAATTGAGCAGGAACGAAAGTATGGGTACGTCAGGTAAATTAACTTGGGCTGGCATAGCTGCAGTGGCGGAGCTAGACTTTTGTACTTGGGGTGGCCAGGGGGTGGCCAAGGATATTTCAGTAGTTTTCCCATCTTTGTGCACATGACAGCAAACGCGTGCACACACACACACACACTTGCTCAAAACCCCTCTTATTTTTACCATTGACAGTATTACTCAGAATTCTGCTCTTATCAACCATTATTCCTCTAGTAGTAGAAGAACTAAGATTTATTTCAATTTTAATTTTAAAAGAATTAGTGAAATATTTCCCCTATTTTCACAGCCTGAAGAAAAACATTAAAACTAACAGTTAATTTATATTTTTCAGATTCTCTTTCTGTAGACAACCTTAAAAATAGGCTAGGCTTCTTTACTCATGCAACCATATAGATCATATCCCTGAAGTGAATAGCGTAAGCTACAGGAGCATGTCAACCTATTGATCTGATGAATGTTGTAATGCAGGCTATGATCAAGGTTAACTATTCTTTTCTTTAATTGTCTGGTGAAGCATTTGGCTAGCAACCAGTAACATTGCAAGTTCTACAAGTTCAGATCGTGTGCCTTCACATATTCTACAGCCTAGAATTATACAAATGCTGTGCAGTTGATCAGAGAAAAGGGTTTTTACGGAAGTAATGCAATATAGTTAAATGTAACTAATTTAAAAGTTGATTTTCTAACGAACTATTTACCACAGCAATTAGTTAGTAGTATCATTTGAAACCACTTGAAATGCACTTTATTGTGATGTGCATATTGTGCATGTTTGACAAATGCTGTGAGAGCAGTGTAATGGAGAAAAAGTTGATGTTTTAGATGCAGAATAGCACATGGGAATTAACTTGCGTTAAGCATTAATTTAGGTGGGGTAGGGTGTGGGGGGGGGGCACTTGGGGTGGCCAATCACGTTCCAGGGGAGGCTAGTGCTACCCCTGCCACCCTTCTGGCTCCGCGCCTGCATAGCTGCCCATTATACTATGAACTAAAACTCACATCCATGAAGGATAGATAATGTTTTTCAGGCCGCGAAAAGGCAGAGCGTGGGTTTCCGACTGTAATCTACAAGGTGATAACTAGTGGCGCCGATTTGTAGTGACTAGTGGCGCAGATTTGTTTTAAGAAGAGGATTTTGTTTATCACTGGCATAGGCAACCATAATATAATAATAATAATAATAATAATAATCTTTATTTATATAGCACTTTTCAAAAGCATGTTACAAAGTGCTGTACAATATCACAATAAATAAAAGGTATAAGACAAAAAAGAGAAATAAACTTAAAGACTAAAAAGAACTAAATACTAAACCTAACACAAAAATAAAACTTATCAAACAAATAAACCTTAACCTATCACTAAAACTATAAAAGGGAAAATAAACTTAGCACTAAAATAGGACTTAACACCATAGGCCCCCTGCTGCATTTATAGCCTTCATTACACTATTGCAGGGGTCGGCAACCCGCGGCTCTTGAGCCGCACGCGGCTCTTTAGCACCCCCCTAATGGCTCAATGGAGGTTTTGCAAAAATGTGTGGAAATTGAAAAATAGCCTAACTTTTTTTTAAAAAAATATGGTTTCTTAGGGGTAAACAATGACATGACACAAACATTCTTATGTTGTAAAAATGTGTGTAGTTGTAAATATATTTCATTTTATATGATATTTAAGAAATGTGCGCTTCAAATGCTGGAAGCCGTTTTTATCATTCGAGCGCAAGCTGACAGTCAGGGATAGAGCGAGGCACGCTCTCCCACTTCTCATCCCTGAGAGAGTTCAAAGACGCCCATCACGATCACACACTGAACAGTGATTATTTGCAAGGTCCGATGATGTAGCCTAGTGTCTGCTGAGGGGGGAAGAGAAGGATGCTGCTGCGTTTGACAGTTGCACAGACTTCGTGGCAGTTGCGAACTTATGAGACGAGGATAATGCACAGAAATCGAAGTTTATCTGTCTTATTTTCGACTGACTGATGAATTTTTAAGCCAGCTGCTTTTTAATCGCAAACTGCGTTACTCCTTTGGGATTGTAATTTTCTCTGACGCTGAGTAAGGGAGAGAATTAAAAGATTGTCTTATTTATTTTTCTCATTTGCACGTAGGCTACTTAACTTGGCATTTGACTTACCTTTTCAAAAGGCAGCCGTTTTAGTTTTATAATTGACCTATGGCTAAACCACGCCCCCGAACGCGATGAGCCAATCACAGTGCGCATAGTTCCCAATACACTCGGACATTCTCTACTTGCACGTCCATTGAAATACATTGCAGTTGGCCAGTTTTTGTTCGGTTTTATGTGTTTTTTCACGGTATGTTAAGTTTTAAATGGTCAAACGGTATGCAAGGGCCAAAAGCAACTCAGACACTAGGTATTCTGAGAGGCTGGGCGACAGGGTGTGTTTTTTGCCTTTTCCCAAGCCTCATCTAAACCGAGATAAGGGTCTGCTTTGGATAAAGTTATGCAGCAGACAGACCACAACATTAACTGAACGTGAACAAAATTAACAAGGATGTCTACATCTGTTCTAAGGCAAGTCAACATCGTATTTGAGCCAACATATTGTCACTTGGCTGGAAAGAAACAGAAAGTTATTTTAACGTCCCTAACATTAACCACAACATCAACATCAACGTCAACTAACGTTAACGTTAGCGAGAGTTAGCTAGCGCTAGCCAACGTCTCTGCCCAACTTTATCTCCTAGCTGCGTTGTTCATCATGTAACTTTGTTTGCTGGGAGTTCATTGGTCTCTTATACTCTAGTTTTTGTACAGTGGTTGTCCAAAGGGCTCTTGTTAAACTAACATTAGCGTCTATCTTGTCCGAAATGGCGATGGCAACGAGATGAGGTTTATCATTTTTACACTGGGACCCTTACATTGTTGCGTGTAACTTAAGCTTTTCATCGACTTGCTAAAAGACAAAATTATTAACATAATCCTCTAGTGCATAGCTAAGGCCCTTTTGATGACTTCGAGATGATATCTTATCTTTCTGTCTCCAAAAGCCATCAATTACCTCCTGAGAAATCTCTTTGACTGTAACACTTGAAATAGCGCCTGTCACCGAATGTCCGATTGTTTGTCCGAGTGAGTGGAGGGGGCGTGGCTTAGCCATAGGTCAATTGCAAGCTGCGTTTTAACGACAGTTATTGAACATTAAGTTCTATTGCTATTGACGTTGAAGAGAACATTTAATTTCCACACGGGCTGAAAATAGCATGAGGCTATGCCTTTTTGGTTCTTGAGACCTAAAACCAGTGCAACAAAAACCAAAACACTATAATATTGTAATGGGAGTTAGGCTAAACTTGAAGCAGCAATAGATGATTTCGACTTCACGTAACAATCAGGCAACGGCCGGACACGCCCACTTTCAGGGGTAAACTTGACTGGAGTGATAACGTTATTCTCAATGCAAAAAGGACTGTACTTCAGCAGAGTCATGGCTTTATAAGTTTGGATTTGTCAGTTTACAAGAATAAAACCCACAAGATCGTTTTATGTAAGTGTTTTCTTTATGTTAGAGGATTACAAACTACACGTTATTGTTTAAATGTCGCATATTTTTCCGTTAACCAAAGGAAGCACAGAACTTCTTCACAGCTTAGAGCTGTTGTCTATGGACGTTAGCGGCTATATAGCAAGCTAACCGTCAAAACGGCACTTCTGTAGGCTTCTGAACACATCTAAATGTATTAATATGGCAACATTCATACTCTAGCATGTTTATACGATCTTGCTGTCAACAAGTAAGACCAACCAGTAAGCTGTGTTACTCTAATATAATCAATTTGCCCATTAGCAAGCTAACCGGAGCTAACACTAACGTTAGCAAATACGGGAGTTAGCCAGCAACATCAGGACACTGCAGACGAATTTGACTGTGAATAAATATATTCTGACCACTAATCATTTGGGTGAAAGTAAGTCTTAAAAACCGCTATATTCATCATATTGTTTGATGGCCTGAGAAATTATAAGAGGGTGTTAAGTGTACTTGCTACTCCTCATCTCCATTCATTTGAATGGTCTTCCGATCTTTCGTTTACCCCCAAACGGGACGTCACACATGTCATAATGGCAAAGTTCCCGGATGTTTGAAATCATCTATAGGCCTAACGTACATCAGTAGTCACGTGGTGCGTAATTCTCTCAAGGATGCGCTGCAGGGAAAATAAACATTTAATCATGAATGTTCATTTTGTAGGCCTATTGGTAGCCTACTTAGTCATTTTAATAGTAGACATACAGCTTATGTATTGACAGTCTATGTTGCCTTATATAAGGCTTTTAGATTTTTGCGGCTCCAGACAGGTATGTTTTTTGTTTTTTTGGGCCAATATGGCTCTTTGAACATTTTGGGTTGCCGACCCCTGCACTATTGCAAACTGAGGAATTAAATATGTTATAGCTGACTAAGTGAAATACATGAAAGAAAATGCACAATTACTCAATGTAACGTCTTCAAAACTTAATGTTTATGGTCAGCACATGGCATTTTCTCTGCCCTATGTCTGTGTGCAGGACAACTGTAAATTGGCTCGCCCGCCTGTTCTTCCCAAAATTCATACGGGCAATACGTCACATGAGCAGTCTCTGTACGGCTCTAAACTGATTGGCTGGTGGAGGATTTGCGTAGGCTATAGTAGAGAAATTTAAACCTTTAGAGGAATTTAAAATTCTTAATCAATGTAAATTATATTCTCTACTATTAGTGCATTTTGTATGCATTGTTACGTAGACTACCCATGTTGTGTAGGGTAAAGTTGAGTCTGGTCAAACAAAAATCAGATCAGGCTTGCTATGCATGTTAAATGTTTAATAGGCTACTTTGGCCCCTGTGGTTCAGGGCAGTGGTGTAGTCTGACTGTCTGACCAGTCCAGCTTGGTGCTGAAAATGAAATCCACATTCCACGTTTAGATAATCAGCTCCCTTTGTGGATCAATTGCACTTCCTTATCTATCCACTAGATGGCAGACATATAATTTGGTCAGATGTGTATTTTCCCCTTGTATTGCTTTCTCCTAGCCTGGCGAATGCCAAACTAAAATCACAAGTGATATTTAGTCTGGGGACCTACCTATTGCATTTCTCGTAGCGGAAGCATCGTTTACGATTGTCCAGAGCCGTTTATTGGGCGCTTACGAATGTCTATCATAGCGTCTGTACATACCTCGGAGCCAATACCAGAGCCACCACGTGACGTAAAATGCAATCGAGGGCCGTACAAATCCCTTTTTGTCCTGCGATTGGATACCGAAAGTAAGCGAGAAAAACGGCCATGGTCACCATGCTGCTTTGCAGAGTGGAATGAAATAAGCGTGCAAAGGAGCATGGGAACTCCCAGGCTAGCTTTCTCCTGTATGATGGTCCCTATTTGCAGTACAGAAATTGCTATACATTTTAGGTTAATATTTTTTATATGTTTTTATATTTTCTGTTTTTTTCTGTTTTGGCTCTTACACTATGAAGGGCCCTTGAGGACCAGATTGACAGCCCTAAAAATTGTGCGCACACACACACACACACACACACACACACACACACACACACACACACACACACACACACAGATGATGGCAGGTAACTAAGTCCCCTTAGTGCATTACAGTGGGAGTACAAGGGGACACTACAGCACACCTAATTTGATTAACCTCTCTTCCTCTGCCAAGACCAAAGGCTTCATGGAAAACAGCTCAATTTAAGCTGATATAATTTTATTCTGAATCAGAGCTGTGACCCCCTTGGGAGTGAAGGCCACATTGAGGCACAACATCAGCACCACCTCAGCTGAGAACTGCATCCAGTATGGGTGCGCAGACACACACACACACACACACACACACTCCCCCACACTATGCTATGCTGAAGTCAGTGTGAGAAGCAGAGTAGTCACACACACAGGCACACACACACACACACACACACACACACATTGTAGCATTGTAGTCTTTACATGCCAAAGCATCTTCATGTCTTTGAACTGCAGAGGCTGTAATGGAGGCTGTGCACTGCTGGTCAGCCTGTCTGAAGCAGCCTTTCCCTGCTCAAGGAGCTCCTGCAGAAAAGCCCCAAGCATCCATTGACCCCTGGGATGATCAACAGGTTGCCCAGTGACAGCAGGTCAGTGACCCACACACACACTCACATCCGAGACAAGAGTTCGTTCCACTACATGCACAGCAGATCCATGCCATGTGTTCTCTCCCTTCACCAACACACACACACACACACACACACACACACACACACATCAAAGACAGGAGATTGTTCCACTACATACACAGCCCTGATGCACAGCGAATCTGCTCCCTGCCCACAAGGTGCCTCATTCCATGAATGACTTCCGTCCGGTGGCTCTCACTCCAATAGTGATGAAGTGCTTCAAACGGCTGGTCATGCAGCACATCAAAGCCCGTCTGTCTGTCTCCCCACGGATCTGAATCCTTTACAGTTTGCACACAGACCCAAAAGAGCCACAGACGATGCAACAACCATCAACTGTTCAGGCCAAACAAATCTAAAACAAGCGATTCACCCCAAATCACAGAAACAGACAACTTGTGTAAATACTGTGACCACACACACACACACACACCGTTCCTCTCTATTCAACATTAGGAAAATCAGGCCATACCTTACTCAACATGCAACACAGCTCCTTGTTCAGACACTGGCTATCTCTCGTCTCGACTATTGCAACGCCCTTCTAACAGGTCTACCAGCCTGTGCGGTGAAACCACTACTGATGATCCAGAAGGCTGCTGCACGCCTGGTCTTCAACCAGCCAGAGAGAGCACATGTCTCTCCACTGTTCATGGAGCTCCACTGGCTGCCCCTGGCTGCTCGCATCAAATTCAAGTCACTAATGTTGGCTTACAGAGTACTGGATGGAACTGCTCCAGTCTACCTGAAAGCCATCATCAAACCATATGCTAACCTCCAATCACTTCGCTCAACCAAGGATCGCTGCTTAGAACGACCAACACCCCGCACAGGTCAATCAAGGCTCTTCTCATCCATTGTTCCTAACTGGTGGAATAGTCTTCCCAAGACTATTAGAACAACAGGCACTCTATCTACTTTCAAGAGACTCTTGAAGACCCAGCTCTTTCAAGAGTATCTCTTGTCCTAGTTCCTTAAATTACTTGGAATGCACTGCTCTCTTATTAGCAAATGGCACTCCCAGTAGGCTTTTACTTGTATTGTGTTGCAGCTTGATTGTTATCCCTCTTTTGTAAGTCGCTTTGGATGAAAGCGTCTGCTAAATGCATAAATGTAAATGTCATAGCAGCTTTCATAAAATGCTCACAAAGCATTCATGACTGTTTCATAAGCCATGGCTCCACCTTCATACCCAACCCTTCATAAATGTGGAAGATAGAATGTCGATAACCTATCAAAATAAAAGTCCAGTGGTCTCAAAGCAGCACTGCCATTTATGTTTGTCACCCGATCATGTCACACCTGAATATTTCATGAATATCTTATGAAGTCTACTTCAAATGTCACCGACACCAGTTTATGCCGGACTACTTTTCAAAGATTCTTTGCGCTGCACTTCAGTTGACCACCTGATACACACACACACACACACACACACACACACACACACACACACACACAAACCTTACCTGACTGTCTAGTGTAGGATTCTCCCTGTTTAAAGTCTTTGTATGTTATATTGACTCTTCATAAACACACAGTTGGGTGTAGTGGGGCTTTCTTCAGACTGCAGCAAAACCGCAACAACAATTCAGTAGACCATACTCATATGAAGTCAACATCCAACAAATCATCTTCACCCTAAGTATACTGTATAACCTTTCCTATTCAACAATAACATTTCTACTGCACAACTTACTGTGATTTAGGAGTCTTTCGTGGATTTGTTCTTCCAAGTATTTCCTTTCCATTTCCTTGAAGCTCAGACACTTTTCTGTCGGCAACTAGTTAGACAGCGTCAGTCCCAACATGAAATACAAATTCAAATAGACAGCAGAACCAGCTGATCCGGTTTCTGTAGTTGATCTCATTATTGTGTAACACCCAAACAATAGTGCATGGCAGACACCAAAACTGCCATAAGATCTGCGAGTGAAATAAACTTACGGTACTGTTCTATATGAGTGCTTCATAGGTTTGTGTTTCCATCTATAGGCCATATCCCTTTTTTTGAAGTGTTGGTGCTTTTCTGTGAGCAACTGACTAAACCGTTTCAGTCCCTGACATGAAATACATATTCAGAGAAACATAAAACCAGCTGATCTGGTTTCTGTTGTGGTTTGGTGATCTCTCAATGGACCATGACAGACAGACGGACACAAACAGAAACAGAGGTAAAGATGTGTGGAAATTTTTAAAAAGAAACATGTGACATAAGGGTGTGTGTGTGTGTGTGTGTGTGTGCTTCATCTAGATGATTGGGTGTGTGTGAGAGTGTGTGTGAGAGTGCAATAGAGAGAAAGAAAAAGAGTAGTTATGGTACACATGCACACATACAAACACACACACACACTGCTGCCACTCCCTCTCTCTTTGCCACCCTCTTCTTGTCATCATCCAGCATTTCTACACACACACATACACGTGCCAAGTGTGTTCCATTGGCACCTGGTCCAGCAGTTGCACCCCTGTGAGATCACACATACACACACACACACAAAACATTTGATTTCTATAGCACTTTTCAAGACAACCAAAGCGCTTTACAGTGGAAGAGGGACCTCACTAACCACCACCAATGTGTAGCACCCACCTGGGTGATGCACGGCAGCCATTATGCGCCAGAACACTCACCACACACTGGCTTGAGGTGGAGAGTGAGGGAATTATTGAATGAGCCAATTACAGTGACACACACACACACACACACACACAGGTGTGCTCCATTGGCACCTGGTCCAGCAGTGGCACCCCCATGAGATCTCTTCCTTTAGCCCCTCCCAGTTCGTCAAGCAGCCGTCCAATGAGGTTAATAGTGACATCCTGACCACACCCCTTCTCCTCCAGTGGCAGTACTGCCTCAGCTCCTTCTTAGTGATCCTGGCATCATCATCATCATCCACTGGCATAGCATCACTAATGGCTGCCACACACACGCCTCGTGTCTGAGCTGCCCTCTCTCTCTCTCTCTCTCTCTCTTGCTTTCTCTCTCCCTGGCTGGCAAAGCAACAAGCTGATATGAGGTCTCCTTCATCCCACTCAAAGATGCAGGCAGACAAGCAGCCCATGAAAGTGATCGATCGATTGATTGGGGAAGAGGGGATGAGCGTCACTGGTGCAGCCAACAGCCAGAAAGCCTCCTCATCAAGTGCCACATGTGGAGGGAGACGGATATGAATGTGAAGAGATATCTGGCCACTGGCCCAAAGCTTGTATTCGTCAAGCAGCCACACTCTCCGTAGAGAAGCACAGGGGGTTTGCACTCATTCACTCACTGCAGTCCTGGACCCTCCTGCACTGTTCTGTCTACCAGCACACTGGTGACCAGCATGTGATTTGATCAATTGTGAAATTAATGTTTCTCACTAACATTATTTGAAGGCCAAAGATGAGTTGTTCACTGAATACTATGAGTCAGGCCAGCAATTTACACTAAAAACTTAAGGCTATCTGAATTTGAAGTGCCTACTAATACCTATTTAGAATACCTATGCAAGCCCACTGATTGGGTCAAAAAAAAGTGAGGCAGCATGTGACTTGGAGAGTGGGTACAAGGTCCCTGAAAAATATTTTTTTAGCCAAAGTGGTCTTCGTTCTGAAAAGGTTAAAGAAACACTGTTATATACTATATGGTGTTTGTGCCATTTCAAATGAGTGTGTGTTACTGTTGTCAGTGGTGTGTGTGTGTGTGTGTGTGTGTGAGGATGTAGGGAATAGAATACTGAGCTTGTGGAACTGAATTATCCTCTCATCACTTCACATATTTTTGTGTCTTTAACAGACTTTCTCTTTCTATCTCCCGTCTTTTTGTCTCTTTCTAGACCTGTTCTTTCTCCCATCTTTCTCTTTCTAGACCTCTCTCTCTATCTCCTGTCTTTTTCTATTTCTATCTCACATCTTTTCTCCCTTTCTCTCTTTCTGGACATCTCTCTCTAAGTGTCAGTGACATTTCCTCAGAATGGATTAAATTGCTTTCACAAAATGCTTAGAGCAGAGCAGATAGGCTCATGCTTGTATAAATGCAGTAGGCCTATGGATGTGCTAGTAGGGATGTGCTTCTCATTTATTCGCAAGCTAAACTATCACACTACTACAGTAGCAATGACAATGTTTGCACTGAGGACAGCCAGGGGCGTTGCTGGAAATGTTGGGCCCTATCTATGACAGAAATTAATCTTGGGCCCCCCCAGCACTGATTTTAATATTAGAGTTTTCTCTAGGGCCTGCTGTCAGTGTCAGGCCCTAGAATCATCCTGAGTTTTAAAGGAAAGCAAATCATGAGAAACAGAACAAGACAAAATAACACAGGGGAATGGAGGGAAGAAGAGAGAAAAAATATATAGATTATGTTACAGGCCTCTCATGTGTTCATTCAACTCACTATCCCAAATCCACTAATACCATTGACTGTTTGAAATCCAGTTTAAATCCACATTTTCTCTCTTGCTTTGAACACTCCCTGAGGTTTTCATTTTTCAGTTTTATTTTATTAGGCTATATTATCTATTTCTAGTAGAAGATCCTGAAATGTTGAATGTGAGTAAACCATACAAGAGCAGTCTGCCAGTCACATTTGTTGCTTCCATTCACTGTCTTTAATAAAATGCAACATTATACTTCAATACTTCTGAATTCAATTTTCTGCCTGCTAAGAAATCAATAGAGAATCATCCATACAAAAAAGGGTCTGAGTACACTGTACATCCATATAAAGACGCCTCCATAGGTTTTAGCCAAAATGTAAAATGCAGACCACCCGTAGCTACAGATGATATTGTTACTTCATCCCTATATACCAAATAACATATAACCTAGTCTCTAATGAAAATCTATTAACTACTCACTCACTACTGAACTAAATCAATTGTTATTGTTTGTTTTGGCTCCTCTATAAAGTCCTCACCCCATGATTCTGACATTTGTGATCCACTAGATGGCAGTATAGGATCGATAATAGAGCTACAGTAGATATTGCTGGGTATGGCCTACAGGTGGAAAACAGCCATTATGTAGCCTAATAAATAAATGGATGACTATCCCAACATTACACACATTCCTAATACATGTAGAACTCAACTAGAGAGTTCTGGTAGACAGACTAGGAAATTATTGATGTGCCAAAACTAAAAGGGGCATAACATTATGGTAAAACAATCTGAAACAAGAAAAGTCAATAGTCATAAAAAGCATTTATTTGTGGCTGTAAAATTATACATTTTATACAATTCTCAGATGTAGAACATCGGAAAATGAGAATCACTTTATACTGAGAATCACTGGCAACTCTCTAGTCATTGTCAACAAGTGTATATATGCTGTTTCATCTGACTTGTAAGTTATTCATAATTTAATTAAAAAAAACACACAATAAATTTATATTTACTCCATAATTCTGTTTACTTCATTCAGGCTACACTTCTTATTTGTGTTTCATTAATTCACTTCTAAAACACACTGTAGCCTAATGTGTTGTTCCCATGTTTATATTATAAAGGTCTAGCCTACCAGTACTTCATTCCAATCTTGTACAAAATGGCTGCTTATGCATGCTATGCTAATATTGTATTTAATAATAGTTGGTTGCATTCCAACCAACAAAATTGCTAAATAGCAGGTAGCCTACTTGGGCACGTTCTTCATTTTATAGTCATTTACGTTCTCTTTAACATTTCTATATTTTATAGTCATTTACGTTCTCTTTACTACATTTGGGATTATACAGAGTGAATCAACCCATAGCTTTGTTGTTTCAAGGGTCTGCTGACACATTCTACGGTTAATATTCCCAAAATCATGTTTTTATTTGGATTTCATATCGGTCAACATGCCACAGAATGGGTCATTCTCTCAGAGAAAGTGAGCTCTTAGGAGACATTCTACATGGTTAACATTCCCAAAATCATGTTCAGTTGCTCTCTTTGTAATAAGGGCTTCTTTGAACCACAAACCATGAAATGTAGTATAATGAATATATTGGAATATATTCTGTGCACTGCTCATATTTAAAATCAGATGACCGTATGAATTTTGGACTATACAGCCCAGCCCTATGTTCAAGAAAGATACAC
This sequence comes from Sardinella longiceps, assembly GCA_027497455.2. NCBI lineage: Eukaryota > Metazoa > Chordata > Actinopteri > Clupeiformes > Clupeidae > Sardinella > Sardinella longiceps. The sequence goes on along the minus strand of JAODXP020000021.1, from coordinate 35,458,240 downwards.
ACACACACACACATATACACACACATATACACACACACACACACACACACACACACACACACACACACACACACACACACACACACACACACACACACACACACACTTCCATTACATAGATCAGTGTTAGCTATTTGAATTTCATTTACATAAAATCAACACTTCCTGTTTTTGTTGTTTTGTTTTTTTTTCCTCCCCTCACTATGCCGTTTCTGATGTGTCCTGAGATTGGAGCTGCGACTGAAGGTCTTCCCACAGGTCGTGCACACATAGGGCTTTTCCCCAGTGTGGACACGCTGGTGCCCCGTCAGGACAGACCGGCAACGGAAACTCTTCCCGCACGTCACACACTGAAATGGCTTTTCCCCGGTGTGGATCCGCTGGTGATCCTGCAGATTCCCGATTTGGGCGAAGCCCTTTCCGCAGTCGGAACACTGGTACGGCTTTTGTCCCGTGTGCGTGTTCAGGTGAGCGGAGAGTCCCGAGTCCTTCCTGAATCCCTTCCCACATACATGGCAGTGATAGGGCTTTTCCCCTGTATGGATCCTCAGGTGGACCTGCAGGTGATCCGACCTACTGAAGGCCTTTCCGCACTGGGAACACAGGTGTGGCTTGTCACCAGTATGAGAGAACTGGTGGACGCCGAGTCTGTGGCTGTTCTGGAAGCCCTTCCCACACGTGTCACACTTGTAGGGGTAATCCGCTCTCTTGCCCGACTTCGCCACACTGTGGATGGCCAGGTGGTGTTTTAGCTGCTGGCGGTACCTGAAACACACACACACACAAAAAAATAAAACATTTCAAGAAGATTGTAAAAAATTAAAGGATATAGTCAAAACACTTTTTAAGGTACCTCACTTTGTCACAGTGGTGGAACCCATAATGGAGCTTTTAGGAACCCTTTTAAACATGCACTAGTTCTCTGAAGGTTACTTGATACTCTTGTAAAGGTCGAACCCAAAATGAGGAACCTTTACAAGTTTTTAAACAGCAATATGTGGAAAAAAGTGAAGGAGCAGGACTGGTGTGCAGATCACTTCTTTACTATTTGTGAATAGCCTACATTAGGCGGGTTTACATGGACACTTCTAATCTGATTAGAAAGATTCCATGTGCATTCTATAGAACAGTATCCAAGGAAATGCATTCATAAATGCCTTCTGAAATGGAATATTGGGTTAAATAATCCGATTAAAAGTGTCCATGTAAACGGGGCTAGTGTATGTTTAGCCCATTGGTTTGCCCAGTTTACATGGACGCTTCTAATCTGATTATTTAACCCAATATTCCATTTCAGTTGGCGTTAATGAATGTATCTCCTTGGATACTGTTCTATAGAATGCACCTTGGAATCATTCTAATCAGATTAGAAGTCCATGTAAACCCGCCTATTGTTCTTGATCCAGCACCCATCCCAAATATGGGCAAAAGAATGTGCGCGATCACACTACAGTATGTACCTGAAACTCCTGCCGCACTCTGAGCAGTCGTACGGCGTCTCCCCCGTGTGAATGCGCAGGTGGATCTGCAGCGTGATCTTCTTCATGAAGGCCTTCCCACACCTAGAGCACTCGTGCGGACGCTCACCTGAGTGCGTCTTCTGATGTCGCTGCAGCGCCGTCTTGGACTTGTACGTCTTTTCGCACGCCTCACACTCAAAGACGCTTTCTCGAGATAGTTTCTGTGTTCTCCGTTTGCGGTCAGCAGCAGGAGGTGAACTATCTCCAACACGCTCTTCGGGGTTCCTCTTCCTGGTTTCTCCATCTGATGTCTCGTCTGATGATGTACTTGTGCTATGCCGCCGTCTTGTTTTCCTTCTATTATTCGACAGGGTCTCTTCTGCGTCTTCTGTCATTTTTTACAACAATAACAACAATAACAAACAATGTTACAGTATTAAAAGTAGTACAGTATGTGGATTAAAATGATAACGAAACATAACAATATTACAGTATTACAAGTAGTATGTATGCTTCGTTTGGTAGGATCTGAACCCTGACACCTACCCTGCCACCGGACACTCAATTATCATCTAACCGGCTCTCGTTAGTTACATTAGCGGCACTTCAGCCATTTGCTCCACGTGGCTTCAATCCCAGAATATACTGTATAACAGCAAGGTTATATATGCACTGCATTCCCTAGATTGTGTTCAGATCTGTCCAGTTTTTGGAAGCTGAAAAAGTGGACTAAGTTGAAAAGGGGGAAAAAAATGGCGACAGCTAAAAATAGTAGAAAACGTCTTATCAAATGATTTGAGTTTCCCCGTCCTCATCAAGCATGTCGAAATGATCTCAGTTCATCTTATTTACATTATGCTCAGATTCAACTGTTGTTCTTAGTCTGTGTGTCATACATCGCCCTCAACAATTACTAGCAGTCACAATCACAGATTAAAAAGGTAAAATTGGGGTTGCAAGACTAGGGAAATCCTTTTACCCACATATGTAACTCCAGGTAAGGGAATGAATAATACATTTTCATAGAAAAGTGAAATATTTTTGCAACCAGATAGTTGCAAGTTTGAGACCCACATCACCTGACCCCATCGCAGTGTCCTTCAGCAAGACACATGACCCCAAAACTGCTCCTGGTGAGCAGGTTGGCACCTTGCATGGCAACCTCTGCCAATGGTGTGTGAATGGGTGAATGTGAGGCATACATTGTAATTTTTTTTTTTTAAATTACTTCAACAACTTACTTGAAGGACAGGAATCATCACTACCATGTTCTCCTATGTCAGATTCCTCTTTTTTGACTTCAGCTGCTGAGAAGTTTTCTTCTTGGGAAACAGATGGCGATGCTGGCATTTCCGTCTTAAAATCATGTTCCAGCCCAGGTTTTTCTTCCACTTCCTGGGAGTCAAACAAACAGTCCGTCTTAAAGTCACATTCCAGTCCAGGTTTGTTTTCCACTTGCCGAGAGGCAGCCAAATACTCTTGTAAGAAATCATCAAACTCCTCTTCTTTGATCTCTCTCTTCACAAGCAGATTGACAGGTTTTGAATCTGATAATCCTGACATCGCTGCCTCCATTCCAGCTCTATTTTTGGAAAACATATATACAGTCAAACTTTATTACAATTGAAGGTGCAATATAGCATGTAGACATGTGCAGACCATATGTCAACTATGTAGTCCAGTGTTTCCACTAGAAAACACAGTTAGTCAAGGTGGGAGTGTGTGGGAGGTGGGGTTGGGGGTATGTTAGATGGCATAGTGAATAATATCATTGGATTTATTTATTTAATATTTACTAATTTATTTATAACATGTTAAAGTGGCAGCACTTATTTCCAACATGGTCCTTGGTGTTAAGGGTTATTGTGAATGTTTAATTTGATATATGATAGGAAGCACAAATACTGTATAAATAGCCTATGTCATTTTATTTGTAGCACTATGCTTACAGTAAGACAGAAAATATTTATCTTTTCTCAATATTATTGTTAATTTTCATAGTTTGCCCAGATTTGGACAGCTACCATGGAGTAGTTTCTTAGAGAATCTTTTGGCTTTGCATATATGCAAATGCATTGCAAAACAGACCTAATGAGTAGCCGTGCAGACTGGAGTGCGACTACTCGTCCAGAGTTTAAACAACCCCAAATAACAACCCTTATCAGCACAGCCCTTGGCCAAGGCCGTTGCTGGAGTACTGTAAGTATGTAACAACTCCCCCGGGAGATCAGTGCAGCAACCCCCTGCCTCCCCAGAGATCTGCAACTGTTGACTTTACTTGTGTCTCCATGGCAGCTTGCTGTGTTATCGCCAAGACTCTCCAGCAGAGACTGAGGAATCTTCATCTATGATGCCAGGCGAAGCAACAATCCAGGCTCACACGAACACAGACAGGTGCACACACACACACACACACACACACACACACACACACACACTCAACCACTCGACCTATCGATTTCCCCTCCCCTCTGTCAACTCTCTTGAGGCTGATGGGTAGTTGTGCTAATGAGAATTTCAATGTAACGTTAGGGTTCAGTTTAGAGTCTGCACCCCTGGCATCGCTGTAGGCTACTTTGCAAACATACTACATTGTCTGAATTTCTATAGGACAAAACAACAACAACAACAACAACAACAGAACAAATAGTTTGTAAGTTACTTCAGGCATGGTTTAGAAATAGTTTGATACCCCTGTTATTACCATACATACATGTATGTATGTAACGTAGCCTATGTTGAATGACAAGTGCTGATGACAGGTATAGCATTTGTACAGTCAAAAAAACAGTCCAAAGGGAATAATTAGGCCTACCTCATATCAGAACATTACCAATATTTATAATCAGTAGGCCTAAACGTTGTTACGTTAAATCTGACAAGTTCAGCTGACAGCCTTTTATGGCGTTATGACGATGCGCTGCTGAGTCTGAATGGATCACTGCACTGCACATTTAAATGAGCGAAGCCATCATCATGTAAAAAGCACACTAGTCGAGAGGATGATCAGACAAAAGATGTTTCATATTGACCGGACGTCACGGCGGTAACTAACCCCTCGTAATTGCAAATGAATTACTGCCTATCCCACTTACTAACGTCACTCCCTATATTTTTTCTACAGTTTACAAACAAAAATCATTCAGTAGCCCATCTCTATCGTTAACACCCGCTTAACGTTAACGTTTGCCATTTCCGAGTTTGTCACAAACCTAAACTAAATGAATAGCAGGGACGTGTCAGTACAGAAGCAAAACATACCTGATATTTACTTGGTTTTCGATCTGTTTGCTGGAGGGTCATCACAGATAAAGAGGACTTTCCTTCAACAAACTTTCTTCAACAGCAAGAGGGGGTTGGTTGAGCCCACAGATAATATACACGGTTAAAAGTCTGAGGCGGGGCTGCCAGAGACACTTATTGGAGCTGCCCATTTTTTTCTGCACCAGGCCGGAGACTTCCCATAAGTAGACCAACAACACTTAAACAAACCACTGCCACTCTCTGGGCTGGAGTGTAACTGCAGGAATCTAACATGTTTTCGAAAAAAAGTGAAGTGAAATAAAAAATAAAAAAATAAAAAATCATGGAAAGACAGTTCAGTCAGGACTAGCTCAAACATAAACTGCATAAGGCTATGAAAAAAAAAATCACATTCTGATTACAATTCCTTCAAGATCATTGATCCATTATTTGGTTTTGATGATACATTTAAATTGTGATTATGGTTATCCTCGCAGATGCAGCCAGTGCAGCTACAAGATGATTTTTTCCTGTTCCTAGGACAGGGTTTTGGGATCCATCCATCAACTGTGAGCAGAATAATTTCGTTGTGGATTAACTAGAGATTGCAGTGGCATAGAACTCTGTCTCATGTTGTAGCTATTTATTCTTTCTACTCGGTGATATTTGAACAAGTATATACATTGAAAAAAATATTTATATGGCTAATTTATTAAATTTTAAATAATGACTGTTTTCCTTATAAAAATGTGATTTCTCGTTAATTTCTGAGATTTCCCATGTTTACAGGCATTTTTAGTGAATTCTAAAATTGAAATATTTGATTGTCAGATTATAACCACACTCAGCATTTTAGCATAGCAGGAAGTTATGTTTCCACCAGCGTTGAATGAAATCTACAGAGACCTTAGGTACCTATGACAAGGAACAGATGATTTAATTTTGGTGGTGATCATTTATCCAGAACACCATCTTGAATTTCTATTGTGTCAGTGATTGTCTGTATCCTCCAAGTTATTTTCTAGTTAAAATATGAAATTTAAATGAAAATTTCTTCTTTTTCTATTTTTCCATCGTTTATTTTCATTTTGCACTTACAAAGACCATGCAATATTTTAAAATATAAATCAGATTCAAGATCAAATCTGCACCGCACACGGGTCTCAAACCCGCCACCCCATAAGCTACAAACTCCTGGCGTGGGAGTGGAACGCTCTAACCAACTGAGCAAAAAGTCCAAGCTTCTAACTCGGCGTGTTAGAAGCGCCCATGGAAATTGGGTGATGAGGATTTACACGTACTACCGCCAAGCTAGCTGAGCTAGCTGGCCTCCGTTACATAGTGATAGTCTACAGTCTAGTATAAAAATAACAAAAACATCAATAAAGAAAAGTTAGTGTGCAAAAAAACAAAAAGCAAAAACAAAACAAAACAAACAAGAAGAAAAAAAAAAAAGGGGGGGGGGGTTATGGTCCTAGGTCAAAAACAAATGAGAAGGGGATAAGGTCAAGGTTGAACTTCACCCGACCATAGGCTACTATATGGCCATTTCAAAATTCAGAATCCTCTGGGGGCTGCAGGTCCAAGGGAATCAACATTAGTGAGGAAGGGCTGCCAAACTTTATCAGATTTTGACACAGCACCTCTCTTCAAGTGTTTTATCTTTTCCAGCTCTGAAAACAGTAGTACATCTTTTATTCATAAGGAGTGTGAGGGAACATGTCTAGCCTCCCAGTAAATCAAAATTGACCTCCTTGCTAAGAGAAAAAGAAATGCAGCAAAGTCTGATTTAGACTTTTTTTACAGTGTGAGGAAGGACTCCAAACAAGGCCGCAACCGGGCATGGCTCTAATTGTATCTGCAACACATCTGAGACAGAAGAGAATACAGAATTCTTCTTTTTCTTAATGGCCATGGCTCAACGAATGGAAGTCCACCAACTCTTCCACCTAGAGGATAAAGAAGAAATTGTTATCAGACATGCTTTGGTACAGTATGCCCACTGCCGAGTGTCAAAAAGTACTCATCCACTTGGAACAACACTGACCATCGCAATTGCACACATGGCAGCAAGTTCTCAGTGCATACTGTGGACTACATGCAGTGCACAGATAGAAGTGTGCAATTTGAGACATGGCCTACATGGCCTGTATGTGACGTGCGAAATCAAAGCCAGGACTAAGCTAATTTGAGTGTATCAGAAAAGCAGATTTGAGCAAGCTAGGAATCACTACACTACATTAATATGGGAGACTCTTGGAGGCCAGAATAGCCATAGTCTCAGATGGAGTACTGAAGGGAGATGAGAATTGAGTGGAACTGTAGGAAGGCAATGGCTGGGATAAAGGTGGGTATAAGTGAGAGGAGCACAGGAGAATCAGATGGAAGAGAGAAAAGGCTCCCTTATATCTTTCACACATTTCAAAGATCTGAATGAGATGTTTAGATATTTACTCACAGTAGTTCCCCCAGTTTACAGTCTGGGTCTTTCACTAGAGTGTAGAGTGGCTCTACATCTGATGTACTCAAGTCATTGAACTCCACGTTCAACACTTTTAGACTTGAGGAGTGAGAACTACAGGCGGTGGCCAGATAGGAACAGCTCTTCCCTGTCAGCTTACAGCTCTGCAACCTTGGATCAGAATGAAATATCTTGAATATAAAATAATCAATGTCAAACAATCAAACACCTATTCCTGCCTAAATATGTCTTAACTGTATTGTTTGTTCTATGTCATCCTAGGCACCCAGCAAACATTTACTTATATACAGCGTTGTCTCGATACTCTATCAGGAGAAAAAGAACCAATATTTTCCTTCCAAAATATAAAATTGACTTTTTGGGGTTTTTTTGTGCAGTGACATTCAGCATGTTTTTTTAATACGGTTTTTGGCAGACTTGCTTCTTATCATGAAATGTAATTACCATACCATAATTCCTCCAGTTTGCAGTTTTGATGACAAAGACCAGAACATAAAAGTTCCACTCCTGAGTCCAGCAGCTCATTGTCACTCAGATCCACCTCTGTCAGACTTGAGGAGTGTGAGGTTAGAACAGATGCCAGATAGAAACAGCTCTTCTCAGTCAGCTTACACTGATATAACCTGGCAATAGATACAAGCACATCCTCTATACACACATATCAAACAAAAACAAACAAACTTAACCTCATCCCAGATACTCCTCCAAACACTCTCAAAGACACTCTGGTCAAGTGATGTTGGAAGGGAAAAGAACAAGAGTATTTGGTACACTATAGCTTGAATTCACAGCTAATGCTAACAGAATGTGGCACAGGAAAATTAAAATGAAACCAAGTCTCTTTGCCCTCATCAGCATTTTCTGCCATTTTGGTGTGCATTGTCTCATTCTCATTCCTTTGCCACCAATCAGCAACCTTAAATAATACAATGATTGACTCAAAACTACACATTATTTTAAACATACAAATACATACACAATACTAAATAACTTCCTGTCATACCCCCCACCTCAACAGACATACACACATATTCTGAAATATGCATACACTCCTCCCCACACACACATACAGCACATCATAAATGGTCACTTACTGTAGTTCCTCCAATTTGCAGTTCTCATGGCAAAGAGCAGAACATAAGCATTCCACTCCTGAGTCTCCCAGCATCTCATTCTGACTCAAATCCAGGAGTATGAGACCACAAGAGAGTGAGGTAAGGGCAGAGGCCAGATAGGAGCAGCACTTGTCAGTCAGATCACAGACACCCAGCCTGAAAATAATGATAACTTTCAATATACTAGTCAGACATGTGCTCCATGTGTGTGGGTTTGTGTCTGTTTCATTTAGCATGATGCATGAATGAGTGACCTACAGAAAACCTACAGACTCCATGTGGGACAATTGGGACAGTTGTCAACAATTTCATGTCATATTTGATATCATAGGGACCATACAACAGACCAGTTAAGATCATATTTAACATGTTTGATTCAGGCTGACTCAATCATAATTGTATCAACAATAAAAATAACTATTGTTGAATATTTTTTTTGAGAAACTGTATTGATGAAAAGCATGACTGAACCCCGTGTCTACTGACGATTACCTCAGATTACCTATAACAGGCCCTGACATTCCATCATATCAATATTGGGGTTAATGATTGGTAGGACTGTTCCCTACTTTACTTGCGGATTCACACACAAACAGACACATTCCATATGAAGTTATAGATTGCTTACTGTAGTTTCTCCAGTTTGCAATGCTGATGGCAAAGAGAAGAACATAAAAGTTCTACTGCAGATTCCAGCAGCTTATTTCCACCCAGGTTCAATAGTCTGAGACTTGAGTGTGAGGTCAAAACAGAGGCCAGATAGGAACAGCTCTTCTCTGTGAGTTTACAACAGCTGAGTCTGAAATGGAAAATCATAGCTGAAGATTAATCATCATGCTTCTATACTGAATACTATGAGTCTTGTCAAATATAGGTGAATACATTATCCAGATATTAGACTGACGGCCATACTTTTATACTGTTTTAAATGGTGGATGTGATTTATAAAATTTTGGGTTGCCACATTTGAATTGTGAAAATCCGGGACACCCACCCCTGTGTGTGTACGTTCTTTGTTGCAACTAATGCAACAAATGGTAACAAGTGTAAAACACAAAACAACATGGAATTATGGTCCTTGCGTTGCATGATTGCCCTACGAAGCAATGACTTTCTCTACACACTCTTTGTCAGGCTGCAGACCATTCCCTTTGTCTTTTTTCTGAGATGCCATATATCATTCGTGACCAATTCAGACCAAGCTGGTCTGCTCCATAGCACTCCATGCAACTCTACTAGCATAACATCAGTTAATCAATTCTTCTAAGGCTTTTTTGCCTTTAATGGAGAGAGTGTCTGGAAACAAGTGGGAGAGAGAGACGGGGAAGAGAGAGAGAGATACCTCAGGTCGGACTTGAACCTGGATCCCCAGCTTTATGGTACGACACACTAGCCCACTGAGCCATGGCCCTCCTGAACATTAGTGTTTTAATGCAAACTACGTAAGGGATAACAGACGACGAGGTGACCAGTTATATGGAAATAATGGCCAGGTGGAGCAAGACAGAGTGATCACTCCGACCTTTAGATAAGCCAATCCACACTCCACCTAAATTCTTGCTCAACTTCTCAGAAATGCTCACATTCTCTGATTACACTATAATTTTACCACATATTTTTGTTTGAATGTAACCAGTTACAGTATGTGACCAGGAGGTTATCAGAATGGCTCAGAAACAAACTGACTTGGAAGAAGTGACAATACTTACACTAGTTCCTCCAGTTTGCAGATTTCATTACAAAGAGCTGAGCATAAAGATTGCACTCCTGAGTCCAGCAATTCATTGTTACTCAGGTCCAGCACTCTGAGATTTGAGGGGTATGACATCAGTGCAGAGGCCAAATAGGAAAAGCTCCTCTCCGTCATCTTAAAGTTTTTCAGCCTGAAATACAAAGTAACAACTTGATGTCAATCATCAATCACCATCAGACCTCGTGGGAGAAGGTTGAAGAGCAGAAGCCACAAGAGAGATTTCTGTTTCATTCTATGCAGGGCTAATTTAAAGCCACGGGTCGAGTGTTTGAAGTAGCATAAGAATGAATAGTTTTTATTTTTTATTTTGACAGCCAAAAAAGCGAGGATACAAATGCAGCCCATGACTTCTCTGAATGAGACTGGAACGAAGATTCATCCAACTCATGTAATTATTTGTTTCAAGAGAGGAGTTTTCCATATCAACATCAACATGCTAGTTAACATCAAAGATGGCAGTGGAAGATTAGCTCTTTGGTAAATACAGAATATTTAATTAGTGAAGTGAATTACTGAAGAGATTAAAACGAATGCAAACAAAAGAGAAAAACTGAAATGTTGGCATGCGTTGTAATGGCAGATCAAGGACAATGTAGTGTAGTGGGAAACACTGTCCTAGAGAATATCTCTGTAATTCAATGCATATTCTTCACTCATATCTGTTTTTTCACACCCTATCAATGTGCATAGTTGATCTTCACACCACAGAAAATCATATGACACATAGTACCTTTAAGTATTCAAAAATGCTTTTGTTAAGACAAGTGGAGAGAACAGTTACACCTCCAGACTCGAACTGAGGTATGCAGGGTGCTAAACGGGCAACTTGACAACAGTGCCAAAGAGCCAGGCTTGCAGTGACAGTAGGTCAAAACAAAACAAACCTACTTTGTATAGACTGTTACATACTTAGTGGATGATGATACTGCAACCACTGGCACCAGCCTCTGAAGAACTTCATCTGGATTGAGGAGCTCAGTCTGGTACTTCACAGGCGTCTTTATGTACTTCTGCAGGTCAAACTCAGCCAGCTGCTCCTGCAACATTTCTAAAGTAAATCTTGCAGTCTCCCACTCCCCTGGTAAGAGCATGTCAATAAACAGAGTTTGTGAGCTCCTGTCAATGTCCTCCACTACAGCATGGTGATTCAGCTCATTCAGACAGTAGAACAGGTTGATCCTTCGGTCTGACCTACTCTGTTCTCTAATTTTCTGTTTGACATATGTCACTGTTTGCTCTGAGCTCTGTGATTGGCTACTGCTCTGTGGTAGTAGATGTTCTATCAGAGTCTGATTGGACTCCAGGGAGAGCCCTAAAAGGAATCGGAGGAAAAGGTCCAGGTGCCCATTCTCACTTTCCAATGTCAGGTCCATTGCATTCCTGTGTAGGTCATGAAGTGTTGCAGCTCTGAACAGAGCCGAAAGCTGAGAGGTTCTCTGTTGGCCAGGCATGTTTCTTTGTCTGTTGCTAAAGCAGAGGAACACATATAAAGCTGCAAGGAACTCCTGGATGCTCAGATGCACAAAGCTGAAGACCTTGCCTTCGTAAAGTCCAGACTCCTTTCTGAAGATTTGAGTACACACTCCTGAGTACAATGATGCCTCTGTAACATCAATATCACATTCTCTCAAATCTTCCTCATAGAAGATCAGATTACCCTTCTCTAACTGTTGGAAAGCCAGTTTCCCTAGTTTTAAAATCATTTCTGAATCTCCGTCCTGTCTCTCTGAATACTTGACATTTTTAATGTTTGTCTGAATTATCAGGAAATGCATAT
>JAODXP020000021.1:35432977-35443810 GCA_027497455.2 Sardinella longiceps | reverse complement strand
ATACGGGTAATACAAGGTTAAGAGCCTTTCATTGTCCGTTCTCTACAGCACTCAAGCAGTTAACCCAATGGGGCAGATTTTCAAAACTGTGTTAACTTAAGACCCACATGCATCCATACACGGTTTTTCTACCCCTACACATCTTTTGGTAACACTTTATTAGAAGGTACCATCATAACACTGACATGACGCTGTCATTAATCATGACATGGCGTCATTGTCACTCGGTATTTGTCATGACAAGTTGACATTGTTTGGGTTGTCTTGATTATGACATCTTGACATAAATCAATGTGACAATATACTCAATATACAGCAATACTTAATCACTAAACTTAGATTCACAACATTACTAACAAACATTGCTTCTAGAAGGCTATAAATAAGCAGATGGTTTGCGAACGTGAAGAGAACTCATGATTCAAAACTCTCCATGAGGTTCTCTTGCCACAAAATGGCTGCACAGGAAGTTCACATGAGATCACCTGCCCTCTCTGAAGTAAGCTCACTGTTACATTGCATTGCATTAAGAATGGACTTTGTGTGATTTGAGATAGAAGCTTAATTTAAGCACAACAATATGTTTTCTGTTAAAAGAAAACCTGCTGGCCATTATAGCAGTGAAAAGTTTTTGGGTTTTTTTTTCAGACAAACTGGTAATACAAAAAATGCTACTTTTCATGGTTTTCATTGTAAGATTTATTTTTGATAGGATAGCCCTATTCAGACCTATTCTGGCTTATATTGGTACACATATCGGACTGATGAGAGTTTAACATATTTCCTCAACTAGGATTTCTTAGGACTTTACACACACACACACACACACACACACACACACACACACACACACACACACACACACACACACACACACACACACACACACACACTCACCCCATTCCCAAATGATTGGATGCTTACCGTAGTTCCTCCAGTTTGCAGTTTTGATGACGAAGCCCATGGGATAACAGTTCCACACCAGAGTCTCCCAGGGGATCAGGGTTAAACACCCCCCCCATGTGCAGCACTCTGAGACTTGAGGAGGGTGACATCAGAGCAGAGACCAGATAGGAGCAGCTGTTCTCTGTCAGATTACATTGCCGCAGCCTGGAAAATGTTAGTAATATTACTCAAACATCTCTTCATTCACTCACACATACAGTACACATACACACACACACACACACACATTCTTGACTTTTCCAAATCCACCACATCTGACGCGCAAAAAAAACATACAACCACAAACCAGCACCGTCCAGTGCCCCTCGCACATACACAAACACACACACACAAACTCACTCACTCTCACCAATGGCAATAATTCTCATCATTTTTGCCCACTGGACTTTGGCTCAGCATAGTCTTCTCATGTCGCCGCCATCTTTCATCTCAACTAACGCGAGATGTAGAGTAGTTCACTGGCTCTGATACTCAGTAATGACGATCTCGCGTTAGTTGAGATGAAAGATGGCGGCGAAAGCCTGTAAACATGATAGTGTACATGTACATATAATCTTATATCTAACCTAAATGTGCAATTTCAAAGTTATATATGCCTCATATTAAATGTAAACACCCATGGAAATCTACAGAATGATGTTTGGAGCAACTTCGAGCTTCGTCAATGGTGGAAAATATGGGGCTGAGCTACAGTATACAATTCAGACTATCCAGATGCTGGTTCACTCCAGCGCTAAGCCTGTTCGTAGCTAATCGATTAACTAGCCATATTGAAAAAAGGGGTCGGGTGCAAGTGAACTATGTGTGAAAAGTCAGTGACTCTGATCATTATTTAACATATAACATTTGAAACAGAATCACACCAGATTTCTCCTTTAATGGGAGAATCCATTTGACTTGACTTGAATGTCATTCACATGAAGGCCACTAACACAACTGTAGGTTCCACAAGCACACAACAACTAAGCACTGAGAGAGAGAGAGAGAGAGAGAGAGAGAGAGAGAGAGAGAGAGCTCTCTCTCACACACACACACACACACACACACACACACACACACACACACACACACACACACACAGAGCAACACACACAATAACTAAGCCCTGAGAGAGAGAGAATGCAGCCTAACTTATCTGACACACGACACACACACACACACACACACACACACACACACACACACACATATCTGTAGGCTACATAACCACGCCACGACTGGGCTTGAGGTCTTATTCATAGTTTCAGCAGACAAACACAGACAGACAGACACACTCACTCACTCACTCACACACACACACACACACACACACACACACACACACACACACACACACACACACACACACACACACACACACACACACACACACACACACACACACACACACACACACACACACAACAAATGGGCTCTAATCCCCCCTCTCTCTCTGTACTGGGGGGTTCCCTGGACTCTGTTGAGGTAGAGAAGGATGGGGGATAAGCTGGCATCCATTATGGCCAACTCCTCTCACCCCCTTTATGAGACAGTGACAGCACTTAGCAGTTCCTTTAGTAACAGACTACTCCATCCAACATGGAAGAAGGAATGTTACTTTTGATACAATTATGACTTTTTAAACCTACTGCTGTCTGAGATAATGATATGAATGTGATTTATTTTGTGTTTCCTTTATTAGTAATTCTCTCAACTATTAAAATTAAGAAATTATTCCACACAATGACCAAGCATGACATGGCACCTTACAGCCTTCACAAAAATAAATACTGAATTATACAGTTGAAAGTTGTAGCCTACTTTCAAAGTAGACTAGGTCAAGCATGCAATTAAGCTCTATATTTTCTGAGATGTATTTCATTCATACCAGCCCATAACTGATTATTTTGATTTCTGAAAGTTGCCAACCCTAACCAAGAATAGGCCTACCAGTAGGCTAAGCTTAGCATACTATACTAGCCTAGAACTCTAGACGTACCCCTAGCGGTAGCAAATTTGAATTTGCACAGAGCATATGTCTAGAGGCCACTGATAGAAACCCGTTGTATCCTGACTGGCGGCGGATAACCAATCACAGCGCGGTATGTGTACAGGAAATCGTAAGGTGGGCTTTGTACGATGACGACAGCCCTGCTCAAACCAGAGCAGAATCGTCTTTGGCTTTAGTTTTGGACGAATTGCACTTGTCATTTTCTTTGAAAGTGAAACAAGAAAGTGTACTGAAGTTTTTCGTTCTGAAAAAGATGTCTTTGCCGTGTTACCGACGGGCTACGGGAAAAGTTTGATATACCAGCTGGTACCACTGGCCGGAACGCTAGCCTATTACGTGGAGAGGCAGTTTGAAAGACAACGCAATCACCCGCCCCTCCATTGAGGTACAGTCTATCAGTGGTCTTCAGACTATACATTCTTATGATATAGTCTGGCGTGTCAGGCTAATACTCAGTTTTGGGCAGCCTGCGCTTTTACTGCTAAAGCTACACTGCGACTGACGTCATTAACAAGCCTGCCTCTGTCACACACACACACACACACACACACACACACACACACACACACACACACACACACTGTTTATGGTGACCTAGGCTATGTTGGTTTTTGTCTGTGTGTCTCCTGCTTTGCTCTCCAAGTAAAACACTGCTCTGCCATTTAAAGGCTCAAGCAAGCTCAAACCTCTCCCTCTCAGGCACACACAGGCCTGGTGTCAAAGAGGCACCTGTGCCTGCTCTGGACGTGTGGACATGTCACTATTTTTTAGATGGACAATGAAAGATGATGATGAGTGTAAAAGACAGACAATATAACAACATCATCTTCCTTTAGGGGGTAGAGCTCTGAACTGCTGTGTTGGGTTTCATCCCCAGGCAATACTAACAACATTATTTCTCAGCATTACTGACTCACTCCAAATTACACTCCATTAATTCCGTTCTGACTATTGCAGTTGACATTAATTCCAAATTATAATTTGTCATTATGTTTTCATTTCGCTTTCGTCACATTCATGGCACTAGATAAAGCCTGACACCTTTCACCTCTCTCTATTTCTCGCCCTCTCTATGATAGAATATCTCTCTCTCGCACATATGCACACACATGCACGTACTCACACGCACACACAGCACAAATACAAGTCACTCAATGAGTGTTAGCTTACATATGTTTTCTCTCTCACACAGGTGTGCGCATACACACACACACACACACACACACACACACACACACAGTAACACAAGTACACTAACACAATAATCGTACAGTGTGTTACTTACTTTGCTGATGTAGATGTTGCAATTACTGGCAACAGCTTCTGAAGAACTTCATCTGGACTGAGGAGTTCAGTCTGATCTTTCTCTGGTGTCTTTATATACTTCTGCAGGTCAAACTCAGCCAGCTGCTCTTTTGACATGTTACACTCAAATCTCCCTATCCTCCACTCTCCTGGTAAGAGCATGTCTACATACAGAGTTCCTGGGCTCCTCTTAATGTCCACTACAGCATGGTGATTCAACTCATTCAGACAGTAGAACAGGTTGACTGCTCTGTCGTTTGAAAATAAATTAATATTATCGAGGTTGATACTTCTGCCTGAGCTACTCTGATCTCTGATCTTCTGTTTGACATACTGGACTGTTTTCGCTGATCTCACTGATTGGCTACTGCTCTGAAGCAGCAGGTGTCTTAAGATAGTCTGATTGGACTCCAATGAGAGGCCCAGAAGAAAGCGGAGGAAAAGGTCCAGGTGTCCATTCTTACTCTGTAAGGACAGGTCCAATGCAGTCTTGTGTAGGTCATGAAGTGTTGCAGCTCTGAACAGAGCAGAGAGCGGAGAGGTTTGCCATTGGTCAGGTATCTTTCTCTGTCTGTTGCTGAAGCAGAGGGACACATATAAAGCTGCAAGAAACTCCTGGATGCTCAGATGCACAAAGCTGAACACCTTCCCCTGGAACAGTCCAGACTCCTCTCTGAAGATCTGAGTACACACACCTGAGTACACTGTTGCCTCTGTGACATCAATGCCACACTCTCTTAGGTCTTTCTCATAGAAGATCAGATTGCCCTTCTCCAGCTGTTGGAAGGCCAGTTTCCCCAGATTGAAAATCACCTCTTCATCTCTCTCTTTTCTCTCTGTGAACTTGATATTTTTAAGACTTGTCTGGATGATCAAGAAGCTTGTGTACATTTGAGTCAAAGTTCGTGGCAACTTTACTTCTGGTTTGTTTGATGTGCACTCTGCAACAGTGGCTGAAATCCAACAGAAGACTGGAATGTGACACATTATGTACAGAGTCCTGGATGACTTCAGGTGTGTGATGGTTCTGCTGGCCAGGTTCTCATCACTGATTCTCTTCCTGAAGTACTCCTCTTTCTGTGAGTCATTAAATCCCCTTATTTCTGTCACCTGACTCACACAGTCATGAGGGATCTGATTGGCTGCTGCTGGTCGGGTGGTGATCCAGATGAGAGCAGAGGGAAGCAGATTCCCCTTGATGAGGTTTGTTAGCAGCACATTCACTGAGACTGCCTCTGTCACATCACAACACTTTGACTCAGTCTTCAAATCTAGAGGAAGTCGACACTCATCCAGACCATCAAAGATGAACATGACTCTGGGCTTTGACTTGGTGAAGTCTCTTGGATTTTCGATGACTGAAAAAAAGTGCTGAATAAGATCCACCAGACTGAGTTTCATCTCCTTCATCAGGTTCAGCTCCCGGAAAGGAAGAGGAAATATGAAGTGGACATCCTGATTGGCTTTTCCTTCAGCCCAGTTCACAATGAACTTCTGCACAGAGACTGTTTTTCCAATGCCAGCCACTCCCTTTGTCAGCACTGTTCTGATCAGTTTGTCTTGTCCAGATAAGGGTTTAAAAATGTCACTGCATTTGATTGGTCTGTCTTGTGCTGCTTCTCTCCAGGATGCTCTCTCTATCTGTCTGACCTCATGTTCATCATTGACCTCTCCTCCTCCCCCCTCTGTGATGTAGAGCTCTGTGTAGATCTCATGGAGGAGTCTGGTGTCTCCCTGCTGTGGGATTCCCTCAACCAGACACTGGAACTTCTTCAGCAGGTAGGATTTGTGGATTTGCTGATATCTGTGTGTGACAACAAACACACAAGACAGATAAGAGGAAGAAAATAAAAAATGAAAAATAAAACATTCTCCTGTAGGGGGCTAAAGATGACAAAAGTACACATTTTCCATACTCCATAAATGAAGGTATAGATACTTATGACTCTAGTCTAATCTAGAAAGTATGAGTATACTGAGTTCATTCCGTTCAAAGATTAAAGTGAAGTATGAAGTTAAAATTTCCTGTGGCTCTTTGAAGAACTGTTTTAAAAGGGATTGCTTTTGGTAAAACTGTGGTCACAAATATCATAATCTTCCCTCTCCCTGTGATTACAAAGTGACATGCTTCATATTTCTCACCAACTATGCATTGATCATGAATGCCCTGTGCTTTCACACTGATACTACTTCTTCACTCACCCAAATACACACACACACACACACACACACACACACACACACACACACACACTTCACCTGCTTTCTTCATAGTTGGTGTTTTGTTCCTCTAAAAAAACAGCAGCACCACCTTCCACAGGAGATCTTAAAAAGCAAGGTGAGAACATCACATAAGCTCTCTTCATTAATCACTCAGTTTCTCTCATCACACACACAAAGGTGGGCACAGAAATGGACATAAACATTAGAGATGGACATTAATTCCAACAAAATGCAATATAGCATACTGCTCTGAGAACTAATTTGAAACTACTTGGAACTAGATGAAAATTGGTTATTTTGTGATTTTAGTATACTACTGAGGTGCCAAATGACCCTGTCAAGTTGATGCAAAAGTTTAGTTTTCACTTCCAAATTAAAGAAAAGGGTCAATAGAACAATTTAGGTTGGAGTGTCAAACCATGAAACATTTGCCCCTTATAGTGTTGTTTTTAAGGCAAGACGCTGTAGGTGAATAGGGTACAAATTTTAACTTGCAGATGTTGCTTCCTCACACCTCTCTTAAGGAGAAGAGCGGGGCATGTTCAGTTTGTGAGTATTTACAGTGCATAGAAAATATTCAAAATTTGATCCCACAAAAATCTCACACCTTCTTTTAATCACTGTGCTCTCGCACACCCCTAATTAACGGTATGGGATGAATAACCTATCTGACAGGTGGATTTCAAACAGGTGGACACAATCATGCTCACTGAAACTGCACTCTGTCTTACATGCAATGCGTTCTAAATCTTCACGATGAGTTATACATTTTTAAATGACTTTACTATGTCAGTAAAATGTTTTTCCAGATTAATCCACGTGTTTGTCTCGAATTATACGGATTTGTTTGTTTGGTAATTGTCAATAAACTGAAACACAAGACGGATATAAAACATTTTGTTCAAAATAAGGCCTTTACACACCTACGCGTTTTTTTCGCGCAAATAATTTGCAAAATTTCAAAACATTGTTTTGGCTATGACAGCTTACACACCTCACACGAATAAACGATGCGAAAAAGCGACACTTTTTTGCAGCAAGGTCGATTTTTCGAACGCGACAAAATCCACAAACGAATCAGGCCATAGTAGAACTCATGTCACGTCAGGATTCTCCTGGTGTCACAACAGCAGGAAAAGCCTATTTCTTGTGTTTAGCCTCTACTGTCAAGTCATATTTATTAATTTTGGCACAACGCAACACACTGTCTGTGCCATCCTAACATTACATCATAGCCTGTCGTCTCTCTCCTCGGATTGGGAGCTGTGATATTCACGGTTGCATGCTCGAGTATCAGCTCTTTACAACCTTCCCATCGATGCAAATAAAATGTTAGGGTAGGGTAGGACTTCATGCAACAATCGAAAAGTTTTTTTTTTTTTTTTTTTATTTCGCCACGATCGTTATCGTCTATAAGGCAATTAGACCTTCTGTGAATTATCCAGGATGTGCAGAAAGGTGATGCTGCCATAGCCTAAGTAAAACAGACCTTGTTTTGACCAAATAGCCTAGGCTACTATAGGACTACCCTTGAATATATGAAACTTTCTTTTTCTTATGCATGTAGGTCATGCCCAACTGAACGACGGCTGGACCATATGCGCAAATGTGGACCGTAGTGTGACTCGATAAACTATTCTTTGAGCAATATAAGGTGCCACAAATTAAGATAACCTTACGGCCTAGGCTACAGAATCTTATCTAGTGCCAGTTTCACTTTACCGGGTCATGATTGACTGCAAAGAACAACTTTATTTCACCCCGTCACATGTGTAGATCTGTATAATGGACAGGTGAAAAAAACTGCCAGGGCATAGGCCTATGAAAACGATTAGGCTACGTTCTCCATTTAGAAAATAATTTCGTTTAGCCCACAATCACAAAAAGTTGTCACAAACAGGTCAACTTATGAGAACGCAGATTTCTGAAATAGCCTAGGCCTACATATTTCGTAAGTTTAAATGATGTGCAAGTTGCAACCTCATATAGGATACAAACACTAAGCCTATATCCTACATTAGGTAATTTTGCCATAACTTTATCTGTCATTTCAGTCCAGGATTCACACAGGGCAAAGGTGTGACGTGTGCGGAGTTGCGAACCCGAGAAAAATGCCAGGCGAAATAGAACACGAAAAGTCCAAAAAATCGTGTCGCTCCCGGTGTGCATACATTTTTGCGAATAATTCGTCCTCCGTTTTTTTCCGCAAAATGCGCCCCGCATTTTCGCATCGCCCTAGGTGTGTAAAGACCTATAGGCTGGGATATTTGCAGACGTTTTTACTTGCAGTTTCACAATTGAGTTCGGGCGTAGAGCATTCTACCGCAATGCATTGTGGGAGATTGGGTCACACCGCTGGTCACTCAGGCAAGTTTGTATAGAAATTCGTGTTGAGTTGATGATCCATTAGGCTTATAATCAAGACAGTTCGTCGTACAATTTGTGTTGTTGGTTGCAGTAATCTGTCACACGATCTACATGAGAGACCATATCAAAATGGTGTTAGTTTATTTTATTTTCTTACTTGAAAACAAACTGAGGGAGAACGGGTGTCAGATGCTACAAAGCGACATTGGATGGCTTGGATTGCTTCTGTGAGGAAGACTTTCAACAACGAAAATCTCGAAAGCATGCTTGCTTGCTCCCGACATTTCCACACGGGTAAGATGTGATATTACAGATGACAAGTGTGTAAAATCGTACGTTTTTTCTGTGTATTCTCAATGTTAACCATATGTTTCCGGTGCCAGCTTTTCTAAGTGTCCGTTAGCATTGCTGCTAATCGCTATTTTTTTTGAATGGATAGAGTATTTTTATTTCCAACTTCAGTGTGTTGTAATATTTATATAGTGTAAAGTACATCGGTAAATGTGCAAGATGATGTACATTTCATCCATAATTACCTCAAAATTACCTCGGCACAATATTAAGTTGATGTGTGGCTAATCGTGAATGCTAATCGCGATTAGCAATATTTGGTAGCAAAACAGTAAGTTACCCAGCAAATACAGTTCTTTGACTGTGAAATTATTAGTTGTTTATATTTACGCTTTTGTTGAAACAAGATTAAGTCCCTGACAGTTTTCTCATTTTGCTTCTAAATGTGATGTATTTCTCATTTGATCACAATTAGGTGTATAATTTACAAAAAAATCTGTGTTGCAGGCAACCATCATATGTCATGCTTGAGTTTGAGCTTGACCCAGACATCATGGGCACCATCCATTTTGGCCACTCAGCAGCTGCTGAGGATAACAAGCATTACAACCACAGGATGAAGCGACAGCCACCCCCTGAACCTACAGTACCTACAAGACCCTATCCACCTACCCACACTGGCAAGCGCAACAGCAGTACTGTATGCGCTGCCGGACCGCAGACACAGCAACAGCTTTTCCCATCATCTTTAAGAATTCGTTAATTTATTTAGCCTATGTTGTGTGTGAGGGTCAGGTTTAGCCAGTGGTTAAAGTGGGATTTGGCGGGAGGGGGAACTCTCATCTCACAAACAAAGAAAAATGTACAGGAGAAGAATAGGAATATACTGTTCATTTCTCTGAGGTGCCGGTACTGCGTACCCCCGTGTCCACCCCACTTTAACCCCTGGGTTTAGCCTGTTTAATCCTTGTGTGGTGTTAAGGTCATTTTGACCCATTTTCTTTATTATTTTTAAATAAAGTAGAGTATGCCAGTCAAATGTTTCAGCTTACAGTATTTTCACTGAAAAACATGTTAATGGAGAAAAAAATATTTAAGACATCCCTTTATACCCCTAAAGATTTAAATCCTTCAGGTGTTTTGTTAAATCAACCTGTAAACACGTGCAACATGAAAAGGTACCCAAAACGTCTATTACTAAAAGCTAAATGAATTTCATTGAAGGAAATGCATTCTCCACACCTGTATGGAGATTCAACAACAGGCACCGACTGTGAGGCCTTTTTTGTTTACGGGCTCATGAGATCTTTGGTGTATTGCAGTATATGCACGATCTACGCTTTCTAGTGGTGTTAGCCTTTGCTGTGAAGAAGTCTGAAGTATGAAGAAGTTAAACTTTGAAAGTACATCGACACACTTCATTATACACTTTATTGTCAAACATGGCAAGAAGACTGAAATTCTGTTTCCCCAAACTGCAAATGTGCAATAACAAGCTAAAATTAGATATACAACTAAATATAACTGTAATTAAGACATCACTTACTGTACTGTACCATCACTAGGACATGAAATTCAAATAAATATCAAAGTATCAAGCATGATAAATTGATATCAATAACAAAGAGCATAACATAAGACACTGACCATACATTTCAAACTGTGTTCATTTGAGTCAGTCAGTTGAACTA
>JAODXP020000021.1:35430420-35432877 GCA_027497455.2 Sardinella longiceps | reverse complement strand
TGTGTGAGGGACTCACCAGAGCTGAGTGCATACCCGTGTAAAGGGAATGGAACTATAGTGTGTGTGTGTGTGTGTGGGTCTATGAGTGTGTGTGTGTGTGTGTGTGTGTGTGTGGGACTCACCAGAGCTGAGTGCATACCCGTGTAAAGGCGACTCAGACACACCAGAGATGACAGCAGCACAGCCAAACACACCCCGACCTCCCACTGAAACTGATACACACACACACACACACACACACACACACACACACACCTTCATTAATGCCTTTTCAACACATGCCCAAGCATGACATCCTGAAAACTAGAAAGACAACAATGGGGTGAGTGTGTGTGTGTGTGAATGGACTGAGGAAGCAGTGTGAAGATGTGTGTGTGTGTGTGTGTGTGTATGACGAACCTGTACCCTCTCAGGTGCACTGAGTAGGAGTGTGAAGGTCTGTCGTGTGTGTGTGTGTGTGTGTATGTGCGCGTGTGTGTGTGTGAGAAGGTGCATAAAGAAGATGTGTGCGTGTGTGCGTGCGTGCATGTGCGTGTGTGTGTGTGTGTGTGTGTGTGTGTGTGTGTGTGTGTGTGTGTGTGTGTGTGTGTGTGTGTGTGTAATGACACACACCTGTACTCTCTCAGGTGCGCTGAGCAGGAGCGTAAAGAAGATGGCGGTAGCCGCCATGGCGTGTGTGTGTGTGTGTGTGTGTGTGTGTGTGTGTGTATGACACACACCTGTACTCTCTCAGGTGCGCTGAGCAGGAGCGTAAAGAAGATGGCGGTAGCCGCCATGGCGTGTGTGTGTGTGTGTGTGTGTGTGTGTGTGTAATGACACACACCTGTCCTCTCTCAGGTGCGCTGAGCAGGAGCGTAAAGAAGATGGCGGTAGCCGCGCGTGTGTGTGTGTGTGTGTGTGTGTGTGTGTGTGTGTAATGACACACACCTGTACTCTCTCAGGTGCGCTGAGCAGGAGCGTAAAGAAGATGGCGGTAGCCGCCATGGCGTGTGTGTGTGTGTGTGTGTGTGTGTGTGTGTAATGACACACACCTGTACTCTCTCAGGTGCGCTGAGCAGGAGCGTAAAGAAGATGGCGGTAGCCGCCATGGCGTGTGTGGAGGGGAGGCCGTACTCTGCATCCACGCGCTTCTCCAGTTTCACCACTGGGGGCGCCGCGGGCCTGGGCAGCTTCAGCACGTCCTTTAGCACCTGACCCACATACATCACTACCTGCCAGGGGGAACACACACACACATATACACAGAGACAAACACACATACAGAGACAAACACACATACACAGAAACAAACACACATACAGACACACACACACACACACACACACACACACACACACACACACAAAAAACACACATTAAAAATCATACAACCATAGATGGCTACAGCAGTATGTCACCAGGTTTTCATTATCATTATTGGGCGATGTAAGCGATCAAGTGGTATATAAAGAGACCTCATGCTCCCCCTCAGCCTCTCACTGTGATGCATGTATTCAATTGGGAACGCTTAGCATGGGTCAGTCTACTGCTCCATTTCCAGATGGAAGAAGACAAACACCAAGTTCTTTAACTTCGAATGATTTTTAACGTTTGGTGCTTTGTTTGACTTTGTAATGGAATACGGAATTACTCATGATTTGTGTTCTGAATACAGTATTCCAGTACATGTATTCCATTACCCCTACACTGGATGGTTACATGACAGATTGTGTGTGTGTTCATCACTTATCCACCCACCCCACCTCCTCAGATATGTGCCTCAGTCACCAACTTTACTTACAGTATGAATATTAAACTTAGTTATCTTACTATATAATTAGTCTACTATGTAGTACCTACTATATAAAAACTCTTCAATCCATCCCAAGGATTGAACCTGTAACTTCACAGCGAAAGCAAGTTTGGATCATTTTGGCAAAGTCCCTAACCAGTCAGCCAAGCCCAGACTCCCATGTAAGTGTATGAGAGTCTTGAAGGGTTTAATAAAAAGAGTCAGGCTATGCAACTGTCCAGGAAAGTCTTGAAGGATCCTACAAAGCGTCAGGTTAGCCGGCATACATTAAAGTCACCTTGGGTCATTACGTAATGTGACTGCATATGCCAGGGATTGAACCCAAGACCTCATTTATATGAGACATGCACTCTACCACTGAGCTACCAGTGCAACTGAGCCCCTCAAGACTTCCTTAAAGACAACATTTCTCACTACCACAAGGGAGCAAGCTGTGGGTGGAGGAAAACTCCTCACTTCTGTCGCAAGATGTGATGTGATTCGGGAACAAATGCTTTGGAGGGCAAAAGACAAGCTGTCTCTTTTGACGCCGCTCGTCATGATGGCAACGTTGAGATTCGAACCCATGTCTCCGGAGAGACTAGAGCTTTAATGCAGCGCATTAGACCTCTCAGCCACTCTACCATAAGGCTACCTATTGCTGTGAACATGAGGTTGAGCGCCTG
>JAODXP020000021.1:35417920-35425420 GCA_027497455.2 Sardinella longiceps | reverse complement strand
TCGATCGCCGCGCGCCCAAAATTCTGGAGTGTTTGCACACTTTCTGTCAGGAGTGCCTGCACGCGCTGCACCTGCGGGAGGAAAGACCGTGGCGGATCTCGTGCCCCGTGTGTAGACACCGGACTCCCGTGCCGGACTATCGAATTGGGAATTTACCGAATAACACAAAGGTTACGGAGGATTTCCCGTTTTATATCGACTCGGACCCCCTGCCGCAAGACGCCCTTCCCACGAGCCCCCTGCCGCTCCACCCGGCACTCATCGCTCTTAGGCGCGAGGACGCGTCCGGTGCTGCGACGTCTGCAACTGTATCGACGACCAGCGCGAGCCAGGCAACCGTCACACCGTCCAGTACCGTCTCGGCGGCCACAACCCTCTCACGGGACTCTGTGTCATCTGTCAATCGCCGTTACGGCGGAGAGGACTGCTGCGACGACTGCAAGCGTCTCGCGCTCACGACAGGCTGCGTCTGCGTGATCTTCTCGTTCTTATCGATGCTCGTGCTGCTATTCATGGGCCTGATTCTCGTGCACAGTCACGGTGGGCCGCCCTCGCCCGCGGGACCGATTTGCCTCTCGATCGCGAGCATTCTTGCCATGGTGTCAGTGGTGGTCACGTGGCTCATCTGCTGGTTAAAGTACAGACCGGAACACGAGACCGGCCGTTCATCAGCTACGAGCCACTCTAGCAGGAGGAACGCCTGAGTCACTGTGTGTGTGTGTGTGTGTGTGTGTGTGTGTGTGTGTGTGTGTGTGTGTGTGTGTGTGTGTGTGTGTGTGTGAGTCCATCAGAGAGACAGAGATGAAAAGGGCGTGTGTGTGTAAGTGTGTGTGTGTATGTGTAAGTGTGGGTGTTTGTGTCCATCAGAGAGACAGAGATGAAAAGGGCGTGTGTGTGTGTGTGTGTGTGTGTGTGTGTGTATGTGTAAGTGTGTGTGTGTTTGTGTGTATATCGGAGCGACAGAGATGAAAAAGATCTCTCTGTGTGTGTGTGTGTGTGTCCATCGGAGAGATAGAGATGAAAATGGTGTGTGTGTGTGTGTGTGTGTGTGTGTGTGTGTGTGTGTGTGTGTGTGTGTGTGTGTGTGTGTGTCCATTGGAGAGATAGAGATGAAAATGGTGTGTGTGTGTGTGTGTGTGTGTGTGTGTGTGTGTGTGTGTGTGTGTGTGTGTGTGTGTGTGTGTGTGTGTGTGTGTGTCCATCGGAGAGATAGAGATGAAAATGGTGTGTGTGTGTGATGTCCAGTGGCACTTCTTCTGTGTCTGAAAGAGATCCTCCCTAAGGACCTCTGTGTGATTTTCATCCATCAGGTCCCAGTGAAGGAGTCTCTCTCTCTCTCTCTCTCTCTCTCTCTCTCTCCCTTTCTCTCTCTCTCTCTCTGTTTCTCATAGGCGCCATAGCTCATGCAGACCTGTGTGGACTCTGAGATCTGTGTGTGTGTGTGTGTGTGTGTGTGTGTGTGTGTGGTCACTGAAGCCTCCCCCTATACCCAACTATGCACTTGAACTTTCACACTAAACTAGCCTTTTGTGTCCTCTGGTTTTATTCAGGCATAGAGTAGAATCACACACACTTATTTAGCCCACTAATCAAATATTTATTGGTAGCTTAGTAACACTGGCCATGGTGACAATCTCTGTCTGTCAGCCCAGGGGCACTACTGTTTGGAATCCAGCTGTGGTGTGTGTGTGTGTGTGTGTGTGTGTGTGTGTGTGTGTGTGTGTGTGAGTCTCTGGCCAACTGGTCTGGTGGTCCTTCCTGCTCCAACAATGCCAACCAAGCCCCAGAACAGGGCAGTGCCACCCAAACAGCTGGAGTCCAGGGTAATGCCACCCAAACCACAGGATCCAATGGCTATGCCACCCAAAACAGCTGGACCCACTGGCAATGCCACCCAAACATCTGGATCCCAGGGTAATGCCACCCAAACAGCTGGATCCCAGGGTAATGCCACCCAAACCACAGGAGTCCAGGGCAATGCCACCAAAACAGCTGGACCCACTGGCTATGCCCCCCAAACCACGGGAGTCCAGGGCAATGCCATGCATACAGCTAGATTCAAGGGCAGTGCCACCCAAACAGCTGGATCCCAGGGCAGTGCCACCCAAACAGGGCGGCTATGCCAGGGCAATGCCAAGCACCTCTAGGTGCCAATCAGCTGGACTAGAGGGATTTGTCCATGGGACTGTTGGTCTCACACAAGGACACAAAGGGATTTGTCCATGGGACTGTTGGTCTGGATGTGTGTGTGTGTGTGTGTGTGTTTGGTCTCACACGGAGACACAAAGTGGTTGGTTTCTATTGTGGAATCTTCTAGAACTGTTAATCTCAATAAAACTCAGAAGCGTTTCTGAACCCCTTCTGGCCTCTCACTGGTACACAGACACACACACACCTTATGCATGTGTCTCAATCAAGCACATACGCCTTATGTCTGTGCCTCCAAGTCACTGGAGAGAATTTAACTTGTGTGTTCAAGAAGACGCTCACACACACGTGCGCCCGCGCACACACACACATAATGAATGTGCGCCTGAGTCACTGGATTGAATTTACCTGATGTGTGTTAATCAAACGTACACACACACACATACACACACACAAATTATAGACACACCCTCACTGTAGACACACATGACATCACCAGAGTGAATTTACCTAGCGTACGTTCATATTCATCTAACACAGTTAATCAAGTGCACACACACACACACACACACACCGAGTGTGCTCCTGATTCACTGGAGTGACGTAACCTAGTGTGTGTTAATTGAAGTGTTTCGTGTGGAAGCATGTAAAATATGGGTAACTGGTCACATTCATGCACCTGTAGGGAAGCTGATCAAAAAATGTCTATGTGAGATGTGAAAATTTATTCACTGCATACAGAATAATGATCTCTAGTTGCATAAGTAAGTGATTCAATTAAGTGATTCAATCATGAAACATATTTTACTCAAATATTAATATTTACTGGTTGGAAAAGTTCCATTGAGCTGCCCCATCAAATGAAACAGCTGGACCCCACACCAGAACAATGCTGCCACCTAGAGGTCAGGAGGAGCAAGGAGGAGAGAGGAAACCAACAGTGAGACCGACCTCTTGAACCACAGGCTTCATTTCATGAAATAAGAGCTATATGTATTGCCATTTAGACTAAAATAGAAAAACATTCATTTCATTAAATAAGAGCTATATGTATTGCCATTTAGACTAAAATAGAAAAACATTCATTTCATTAAATAAGAGTTATGTAATGTCATTGAAACTAAAAAAACAAACAAACAATCATTTCATGACCATTCATAACAAAAATATGTAATAGTATCAGATAATGAACAACAACAACAACACAAAAAAAAAAAAACATTTTAGTTGAGTTTTATTTTATTTCAGTATTTCTATAATAATAACCCAGTGGTGGAGTTTAGTTGTAAATCCTGGTGTATAAAGGGAACCCCAACTCACTTTTGAATCCCACTTCAGCAAGACCTACTACTGTCACCTCTGGTCTGGAGGCTCTGGAACATTTCGAAACTCCAAGCCTCATTCTCTCTTTTTCAGATGCTGAAATAGTAACACACTTCTCATCATCAGGATCCCTAGTAAGAGCCAGCACAGACTCTAATACATCCAGAACTCTGCAGTTAGGGTCCTGATGAGCGCTTGAACATATAGCACTGGCTATACAAGGTTTCCCTCCTCACACACCAATGCATTTATGATATACTGGGTAAGAGTCAAGGTGTTCCTTCCAGGTTGTTCATCAGAAATGGGTCGGCCTCCTTTAGAACCTCATAGAACTCCTGTTGGGCTGTGGCTCCTTTCTTCTGAATCATGGTGAGTAGAACATGGTTCCGTTCTGTGCTGGTGGATTTGTTCTCCACCTGTTCCCGCTCCAGGTCATTAAGAACCTGCCTCTGCTGGAGTGTATTCAGTATGGAGGCAAGGACAACTGGAAGACGAGTCTCCAGAGCTGCCTTGTGCTTGGAGAAAAACAGCTGCCCTGGACTGGGATGTCCTATAAAATAATGTGGAGATAAGGAGAAATTAATATGAATGTGTGTGCTGATCCAGTGTGTGAGTGGGTGGACGAGTGTGTGAGTGTGTGCATGTGTGTGTGTATGTGTGTGTTGATCTCTGTCCATGTTGTTTGTCTCACCCTCAGCTCCACTGGTCTCTCTGCTGGTCTCTGCTCTCTGGAGGAATCTGGCAGTCTGGGAGTCTCTGATCACTGCTTGACCCTCTGCTAGCGGTCCAGACAGTCTGTCATCACTTGACTTAAACTTTGCTCTCCACACACACTGCCCCCTGCTGTCTGCAGAGCTGAATAACTCCATGTGAAAGACAGCAGTAGGAACAGGAGGCTCCACCTCAAAGAAGTTGGGGGTGGTGGTGCTGTATCTGAGCATCAGCTCCTCCGGGTAGATCTCAGAGGGACAGTCAGTCCTCAGGCCGTAAAAGCCGTCCATCTGAAGTGGCCTGACGGGTTGAGGTTTTGATAACCAATTTCCCCCCAACTCTACCTCAGCTTTCTTCACAAGCTCCTCCAGATGGGCATCCTCAGGCAGGAGGTAAACACGGTAAACTAGCTGTGTTTTGCTCTTCTGATACACCAGCACTTCTGAATGGACTCTCATGGGAAACACAAGAGACTTTAAATAGTAAATAACTCCAAGAGGAGACAAGGAGGGGTGGAGAAGCCTGGCATGGTGTCGGGTTAGCTCACAGTCCTCCACACACACTCCATCATCCTGTCCATGTAGGACCCTCACAGCATCACACACAGACGCCTCCGAACCCCCCAAACAGAGGAAATGTGGCAGGTGGATTTCCACCAGCTCTCCTGACATGAGCCTGATGTCCATCAGAGGACCAGCTGGACTCATCTGCATGTGGGCCAGCTCTTCAGCAAAGACATGCCAGTCTGTGAAGCAGTAGTGCAGGGTGACTGGAGCAGCACATGACCAGCGCAGACCAGACTCTGAGCACTCATAGCTCCCTGCAGGAGAGCTCAGGCTGTAGGTGGAGATGCTCTTCTCTGGGGAGACTTCAGGTTTCACCAGGACCCAGTGGCTGGAGTCTGGAACTTCAGCACAGGATTCACAGCTCCTCTGTGGGGCAGCACTGTGGTGTTCCTCCCTTTAAAACACACACACACACACACACACACACACACACACACACACACACACACACACACACACACACACACACACACACAAATCAACATATACCAGACCTTAGGCTATGTGTGTGTTTTTGCATGAGGCCAGCACTTGGGGGAGTACCTGGAGAACATGGCTGAATCTAGCGCTAAAGATGCTAGTCAAGCTTGGGGGCTAAGCACCTAACCATAGAACCGCCTTTGAGAACTTGAGTAACAGGACTGGGTGTCATATGAAATCAAAGTCAAAAGTCAAAGTCTGCTTTATTGTCACTTTCTGCGATATAGAGAATGAAATTTCATTCTCTGTATCCCCCACCCTGCCAAACCCAGACGTAGGCTATTTTTTAGCCATCTACTGAATCTATTAACACCCAGTGATGCTTTCTGGTTGTTCTGTCATGGTTATTTGGCTCATTTAGAAGTGTGTGTGTGTGT
Source organism: Sardinella longiceps (assembly GCA_027497455.2). Lineage (NCBI taxonomy): Eukaryota > Metazoa > Chordata > Actinopteri > Clupeiformes > Clupeidae > Sardinella > Sardinella longiceps. The sequence goes on along the minus strand of JAODXP020000021.1, from coordinate 35,419,815 downwards.
GTGTGTGTGTGTGTGTGTGTGTGTGTGTGTGTGTGTGTGTGTCTACCAGACTCACCTGTGTGTGTCCCCAGAGTGTGTGTGTGCTCCTGACTCCTGCTGGGTGGTGTGTGTGAGGTGCAGCTCTGCAGCCTGTGAGGAGCAGCTAGTGGAAGAGACTGATGATGATGATGATGATGGTGATGATGAAGGTGATGATACTGCTGCTGGACTCTCCTTAAGGAAGGTTTGATCATTCACTCTAGAAAATTAATAATGTTAGGAATGTAACTCATAACATTTTCCAGTTCCATTTCCAGGGCATGACACACACACACACACACACACACACACACACACACACACACACACACACACACACACACACACACACACTCATTGGGTTATTCCTCATCAATTCAACCAGGGAACACACACACTTAGGTCTCAGTATAGGAAGAATATAGGACAAAATTAGCACAGGTATCTTTGTTATAATCATAATAATTATTTTCTGTAAGATCAACACTTTAAAAAGTAAGGAAAGTGTTTTCTGTCCAAGTCCACAAGCCCATAGCTCAAGAACTAAACCATCTAGGAGGCTCAGATTCTGCATGCTGGTACATAAATAGAAATAGTATGAAACAAAATCACCATGTTGGGTCTCGATCGACACCTTCCTCCCCCTGTAAAACTGGCTGTTACTTTATGGTTTCTGTGTTATTATTGTTACTGTATTGGTCTCACATATAAAACTAGTTTTCCAGAGTGTCTCCTGGGTACACACACACACACACACACACACACACACACACACACACACACACGCACACACACACACACACACACACACACACAGATATCACAGTCAGCAGCGGTCTCGATCTACACCTTCCTCCCCCTGTTACTTTATGGTTACTACTTTATGGTTTATGTGTGGGCCCTGATTGGATTGACCTGACATGAATGACCCTTCTGGAACGTCCAGATGCTACACACACACACACACACACACACAGAGAGAGAGAGAGAGAAAGAGAGAGAGATCACAGTCAGCAGCGCAATCTGTGTTCACCTAACGTTGGACAGAAGAGGGACACAACTCCTGCTCCTTTACTACAGCCCTACACTGTGTGTGTGTGTGTGTACGTGTATATGTGTGTGTGTGTGTGTGTGTGTGTGTGTGTGTGTGTGTGTGTGTGTGTGTGTGTGTGTGTGTGTGCATGTGATATACAGCCCCTCAGAATGTGTGTAATAAACACCCCTCCCTATGTATGTGTGTGTCTGTGTGTGTGTAATAAACAGTTCCTCAGCGCATGTGTGTGTGTGTGTGTGTGTTTCACCATTTACACAGTTAGAGATGAAGATTGAGAGAGAGAATGAGAGGATGACTGGAACAACAGAGAGAGAGAGAGAGAGAGAGATGGAGAGAAATGGAAAGAAAGAGATGAAAGGTAGATGAAGGAAACAGGGGAACAAAGAGGGAGGACAGAAGAGAAGAGGAGAGGAGAGAAATACGGAAGTCATCAGTGTTGGGTGTTTTACAGTAATGACTGAGATTCAGTATTTAAGTATAAACTCACATTAGTTTCTCCAGTTTACAGTGTGGGTCCTTCACTAGAGCAGAGAGCTCAGCAACACCTGATGGACTCAACTTATTTCCCCTCAGCTCCAGCAGTCTGAGACTTGAGGAGTGTGAGGTCAGAGCAGAGGCCAGATAGGAACAGCTCTTCTCTGTCAGACTACAGTAATCCAGCCTGGAGACACATCATGATACATCTGATTATTACTCCACAATCAATTACTCTACACAACACAGACACACACACACACACACACACACACACACACACACACACACACACACACACACACACACACACACACATGTCAGACATACACACTATCACACACACACA
>JAODXP020000021.1:35400420-35410420 GCA_027497455.2 Sardinella longiceps | reverse complement strand
AGCAGATCCCCCTTGATGAGGTTTGTCAACAGTACGCCCACTGAGGCTGGCTTTGTCACATCACAACACCTTTGGCTGGAGTTGAAATCTAAAATAAATCGACATTCATCAAGACCATCAAAGATAAACAAGATTATGGCCTTTGAATGTGTGAGAATTTTTGTATCGTTTACTTCTGGGTAAAAATATTGAATAAGCTCAAGTAGACTGAGTTTCTTTTCCTTCATCAGGTTCATCTCTCGGAAAGGAAGAGGAAATATGAGGTGGATGTCCTGATTGGTTTTTCCTTCAGCCCAGTCCAGAATGAACTTTTGCACAGACACAGTTTTTCCAATGCCAGCCACTCCCTTAGTCAGTACTGTCCTGATGGGTTTGTATATTCGTGGAGGTTGAAAGACACGGCTTTGAGTGCCTGATGCTCTCCACATTATTTTGATCTCCAATGAGGGGTTTAATTGTCCAAAAAATTGCTGATTGACGAATAAGGGTTTAAAGATGTCACTGCATTTGATTGATCTACCTCCAGCTGTTCCTGTCCAGGATGCTCTCTCTATCTGTCTGACCTCATGCTCCTCATTGACCCTTCCACCTCCTCCTCTCCCATCTGTGATGTAGAGCTCTGTGTAGATCTCATGGAGGAGTCTGGTTTCTCCCTGATTTGGTATTCCCTCAGCCAGATGCTGGAACTTCCTCTTTAGGGTGGATCTGAGTTTCTCATGGATCTCTGCCTCCTCTGGTGGCCATCTGTGACAGAATCACACAAAACACACATATGTGCATGCATCATTATAAACTCACACATAAGTATCACCACAACAACAACAGGCACGCACACGCACAGACACACACACACACCACTGCCAAAATCATCACCACAACACACACATGAGAAAAATCACAAAACACAGAATCATTACAGATCACACACATTCTCTACTAAGGCAGCTACAGACCAAAGATTCACAGTGAGACTGGCTGCAAGGTTCTAAATCTTCAACGTTCTAGAACTCTGAATGGGATTTGACATGTTGAACCTTTAGCAAGGCTTGAAACCTCTTGCAACGGCACGCAACCTTTGGCTGCGTTCACACAGCAGCCTGAAGTGACCCAATTCCGATTTTTCTCACACCTATGTGACCTGTATCCCATCTTTTAATGACAGTCTGAACGACACAGATCCGAATTTTTCACACACGACCCAGGCCACTGTATGTGGTCCTAAAACCGATACATATCTGATCTTTTGACATGCGACTCCAGTCTGAACAGCCATGTCGCATGCATCCGACCTACACGTCATCAATAAGCTTAACTACTTGCCAATTAACCAGCCGCGATCACAAGAATCTGGGGTTTCAGGTTGGTGATCATGTAATGAGTAGTGAGAATGTACAATGTAGTTTCTATATTTTTTTTCAAAAATTCTGCAACTTTAGGTGGAGCTCTGGAGATAGAAAACGGCAGTCCTGTCTGGTATCTCTTTACAGCAAGCATGTCACACATGGTGTCACTTTACAGCAAGGACTATGTGGCCGACGTGATGCATCACCTTTAAAACTAAAATATCGTCACCAGTCTCCAAAACTTAATATATGTCTTATAATTTGCAGAATATTAGATAATGGAATCCCCAAACTACGTTGATTTAAGTGGCATTAATACATTAGGAAATATTTTCTAATGTATTTTCCACCGTTCATTCTCTATGGCGATTCTAAGCAAGTACATATAATGTACACTGTTGCGCAGCCTTTTTTTTTTTTTAAGCCGGTTTGGTCTATTGATGCAGCATTTCCTCTTATGACAACTATACTTATATTAAGAGTCCCTACGGGTTTACGTGTTATTTTAAATTTTTCTTTTAGCCTACCTGTTGGAATGCAAAATAAGTTCTGTAATTGGACATTTAGGGATGAATAATTCACTGTAAAAACAAAGTTATAGTATTAAAATATTCTATTCTGGTCATTTAAATTTTGTAAATAAATACTTTGTAGCTATTGTTAACATGCAAAGTTATTGTTAAAACAAAGCAAATATGCATTTTTAATCAATGTGTCGCGATTTGATTATTTGAAAAAAGTGGCCGCGGAAAGTTTGCGGCCCAGCTCAAGTTCTTGGATTCTAAACGTGGCCTACTTGGAAAACTAATAGAATAGCCCTGCTTTACAGCAAGGGTGTCATACATGGTGTCTCTTTACAGCAAGGGTGTCATACATGGTGTCTCTTTACAGCAAGGGTGTCATACATGGTGTTTCTTTACAGCAAGGGTGTCTCTTTACAGCAAGGGTGTCACACATGTCACACGGATGCGGCACTTTACATCATTTCATGCCACCCGCCTAAAAGGCTTGAAAAGAATTTTAGGTGCATGTTGCCTGTTCCGTTCTAGCGATGCACTTTCTGCAATCCCAGTATCTCCCTGAGGTCCATCATAGACCTGCTTAGCAGCCGGAAAGGGAAACAAAATTAAGTGGTGGTGGTGCATAAGGACTGTGTTAGTGATGGTTAGAAACATGGGTTGCGCATGTAAATTTGGCAGGTTGGCCCTCTGAGGAAAATCCCATGTGGCCCTCCATAAAAATGAGTTTGACACCCCTGTTTACAGTAATATAGGAGCACAGCAAGATAAGATTCCTCTTGGCGCCACCTGCTGGACACTATCTACACAACATGACTCTCCTGTAGGTGTGTTCAGTTTTACTTTTGAGGGACATTTGTGTTTGAAGAACATTTGTAGGCTAAAGGAACTCTCTCACATACACACACACACACACACACACACCCTGCAATATGTTCATTTATAAAGGAACGGACACACACACAAATGTTTAATTCTCTTCAGATAGCCTAGTTATATACACTGATATGGGGTATAGGCCTATGTCTAGTTCAACACCATACCACACCTGGTGACACTTGGGCAACAGTTTTGAACAATTTACTGAATCACAGATTTGCAGACCTAGGCTACATTAGACAGCCCATTAACAAACAACTGGCCATCTAAAAAATAAAAATAAAACTAAATTCAATAAAAATCATTGCCTACTAAAAAACTGTAGACTTTATTCAAATGGAAGCTCAACAATAGCCTTGCCTATAGTGTTGCATTGTACCATATGTCACCTGCATCAAAATCCATCAAGGCATTTCCCCATCTGTCTTTGACCCATAATTAGAGTAGGATACATAATGAAGAAGTCACAGTAATAGCCTCTTGGCTACTCTCTCTAAATCAGCAAGCCTCCTCACAGCAGCCAAATGACACAAAATCCACTGAAGTGGAAAATGACAGTTTTTGCTTGACGAAGGTTTCAATAGAACTGGATTTCCGAGTTAATTAGCATCTCGACAGCAGGTCCTAAGCCCTTTTCATATAGGAAGTACAGGCTATGGAGAGGAAATCTTGCAGATCTTAACCAGAAAGCTTAGATCTTACATAGCTAAAAAAAAAAAAAAAAAAAAAATCCCCATCCTACACAAGATCATGATCTAGTACTGTTTGCTGAACAACACACATTCATTTTGGCAGCCGGAACGATTAGCTCCCTTTTATTCCAGCTGATGAAAAGTTTTTTTTACGCTAGAGGCCAACAGCCTGTGCAGACTGAAACAACTGTAGCCAGCCTACTTGCCTGCGAACCAGCAAAGAATTACTCTGAATGATGGCTGTTTTGGCTAAAGTACAGGCTTCAGTGCCTGGGTAACCTACTGTAGATCTCGAAATTAAATCTAGATGAGATAAACGAATCAGAGTAACTTTGGTTACGGAGATTATGCTAGGCCTACTCCTATTTGGCTGTTAGCTGACACAGCCCTGGGCTAACGCGGGAACTTTAGTTTATTTAATGATATCAGTTGAATATTAAGTGCAGTAGCCTACTGGCCATGTTTCTATGAGTTAGGTATTGAGTATTTTCATATAAGTATTGTTCATTAACTTACCGTTTTCCTCTCTTCGCCCCGGAATCCTCCATAGCGCTTAACAAAATGGTCTGTTCAGAGTTTCAGTTTCGCTTTGGTTTCCGCAGCCAATGCCGTTAATAGCATAACACGGCCACTAGATGTCAGTAAGGTACAGAGAATTACAGACCGATTTAAAGACCCTTAGGTAGCCAAGTGAGAATGTTAAAACTTAAGGAATGGGGTGGATATCCTAGTAGTCACTGTAGGATTGCTAAACCCAAAACATGTGCAGGGGATGTAAAGCAGAATAATGAAAGTTATGTTGATGTATGTTGATACTCCAAAGTGTGTGATTTAACCTACTGTACACACACATATACAAATCACTCACTCACACACACACACACACACACACACACACACACACACACACACACACACACACACACACACACACACACACACACACAATCTTTTTACCAAAGTTTTATTTACAAATATAAATATAACACATTTACCAGACACACACACACACACACACACACACACACACACACACACACATTATGTTGTGCATAATATTTCAAAATGGCTACACACACCTACTTTCAAACACACATGCAGTATTGTGAAACACACACACACACACACACACACACACACACACACACACACACACACACACAGAGTCCTCTTCTCTGGTCTAGATCATCCACTGGTCCTGGTCCTGTTCTGCTGCCTCCATGTCCACCTGTACAGAGAGAGGGAGAGAGAGAGGTGGGGGGGGCAGGGTACACATAAAGGAGAGAGAGAGAGAGAGAGAGAGAGAGAGAGAGAGAGAGAGAGAGAGAGAGAGAGAGAGAGAGGGGGGGGGTACATAAGGGATAGAGAGAGAGAGCGATAAAGAGAGGAAGGGAGAGAGACACAGAGAGAGAGACAGAGAGAGAGAGAGAGAGAGGGGGGGTATAGATAGAGAGATTGGTTAAAATGACAATTCACTGTGAACCACTATTATTCAAATAATAATTCATGTAAAATCTGAATATGTGTGTACAAATAAGCATTCATCTAAATAATAATAATCTAAACACAGAGAACCAAATGAGAATTTATCATTAAATAGGCTACAGTACAGTTCCAGAGGGAGAGAACTCCATCTCCCATCATGCCTTGCAGTGGTGCCCCTCACCTCGTGGATCTCTCCGTCGTCGGGGGACTCGTTGTAGTCGTTCATCTCATCCATGTCCTGCATGTCCTCTTCGTCCTCCGAGTCTTCCTCACTGTCCTCCTCATCTTCGTCATCATCCTCTTCCTCCTCATCAAACGTCTGACACACAAACAAACAAACAGCACAACAGTCACAACACTGCAGTTCACTCTCAAAATACTTCCTGAGGTACTGCAACGAGAGGGAGCAAAGTGCAAAATGAATGTCAGTCTATGGCCATTCGCTTGAATAGAGTCGCAGCATGCTAGTGAGTCTGAGGTAAAAACTGCTCTCGGTATGAGACACATAATGGACATCGGTGTTCATACATTTCACTTTTGATTGAAAATCCATTTCCATGTTGCTAAAAATAAAATCCAATCTGTGATATTTTGGAGACAAATACGTAAAACTATACGGTACATTTTAGACTTTAGCTCCATAATCCCCTCCATTGTTTTTGAACTTGCTTGAGATGATTAGTCATGAAAAAGTTTGCTATAAAAAATAAACTTGTCTTACAGGGACAGCAATACTATTAATACACTTTCCTTGGGCATCTTTAAAACTGTAGGCCTGCAGAAAAACATTTTTGCACTGTCAGATTTTGCCACATGCAATTACATACCTATTTAAAATTGTTGCATCTGTAATAACAAATAGCTATGCATTTTTTGCGATCATGACGACAGGCCATTGTAAAAATTTCAGCTCCATGAGGGGTCCTCGGCCCAATAAAGTTTGAGAACCCCTGCTGTAGAAAGCCAGTTTGTCCTGAGCTCCAGCTGAGTGCAGCCCTGGTCCTCATACAGCAGTAAAGTTTGAGAACCCCCTGGTGTAGAAGGCCAGTTTGTCCTGAGCTCCAGCTGAGTGCAGTCCTGGTCCTCATACAGCAGAAGTAGAAGGCCAGTTTGTCCTGAGCTCCAGCTGAGTGCAGTCCTGGTCCTCATACAGCAGGATGGTGCAGAAGGCCAGTTTGTCCTGAGCTCCAGCTGAGTGCAGTCCTGGTCCTCATACAGCAGAAGGCCAGTTTGTCCTGAACTCCAGCTGAGTGCAGCCCTGGTCCTCATACAGGACAGGAGCCTCATTGGGGCCTGGCTGGTGGGAACAGCACTGGTGGTGGAGTAGCTCTCCTGGCTGATGACTCTGGGAGAGGAGTGTGGTTGATTGATTACATGGATGGATGGATGGATGGATGGATGGATGGATGGATAGATAGATAGATAGATAGATATTTGTCCTGACGGAAATTTGTTCCGCGCAATATACATAGCATCTGATACAATTACTACAACATAACAGGACAAAGACAAAAAAAATATTATAAACAAGCACCACCACTGACCACCCTCCCACCCACACACAAGACAAAGACATAAACCCCTTTACACATGATAAATACAATGAAAATGAAAGTGCAATGTCACATTTTAAGACATCAAGTTGAGAGACTCAAAGTGCAGAGTGCTATCTAGCGTGTCTGGTCTTCAGGTTTAATAACACTATGCTAATAGGAATAAATGACTTGCGGGTTTGATTTGTTGCGATGGGCATCACCTCCTTCACCCCGCTGATGATCTCTGTCCTGTGTGTCTCCACAAAGCTACAGCAGCTGCCATCAGTCTGCCAACCTGTCCCAGGCCTCTGCTGATCTGCTGGTATAATTTAGTATAGTAGTCGTCTCTCTGCTCACCTGAGCTCTCCAGACGGGCTCTGTGTGGTCAGAGCTGAAGACCTCCATGTCAAACTCCTCCTCTGGCTGCTTTATGTAAACCTCACAGTAGTTCCCAGTGTCGCAGACTGGCATGAAGTGCTTGCAATGGTGTAATGGTGTAAATGACACACACATACTGTAAATGTAGCATGATAAAAGTGGGTATGATGCGAGACAAAAGCTTGCCCAGTTGTGTTTACAATACTTTGAATAGGACAACAGTATTTGCAGTCCAGGGGACTACAGATGAAAAGTAGTCATTTGACTAATATATATAATTCTGGCATATTTACATGGATGTATTTTGTTTATACAACAATGTTCATAAATATGTATGATCCCTACCAAATACATGTAAACCAATAAAATAAAAATAAATATTTCATTTTGCATGACAGGACGCATTTGGCATTTTGGGTGAGAGATTAACGGATTTGTATGTAAGGTTTTGAGGAAAAGACAAAGTTTTGTGTGTAAGCAGTTGAAAAATTCTGCAACACTGAAGGGCCGAGTTGAGTCCTTAGACGCATCTTGACATCACCAGGAGCTGTTGAGTTGCAGGAAGCAAAAATCCCAGGGGATGGAGCAGATAGCCTACAAGTACAATACATAAACACATACACACACAGCGCTGTATCATTATGGAATAGGGGAAGATAGCCTACAAGTACAGCACACAAACACACACAGCACTGTATCATTATGGAATAGGGCGGATAGCCTACAAGTACAGCACACACACACACACACAGCGCTGTATCATTATGGAATAGGGCGGATAGCCTAAGGGTACAGCACACACACACACACACACACACACACACACACACACACACACACACACACACACACACACACACACACACACAGCACTGTATCATTTTGGGGAAAAACAGAAGACTACTGGTGCACTCAATGTTCTTTGTAAAACCTCTACAAAGTTTAATTAGTTTCTTTTTTATAATTTTCTAAATCATAAAATATCTAGATATAATCATTTATAATTGATATGATCATTTAAAATACGATTGAAAGTAAGACATGGAGAAAAAAGGAATGTTAAACTAATATGAATTCTATGGAATTTTTTATTGCAGTTAAAACATCTTAAAACCACAAAATTGCAGCCTCTCCTGTAGCATCAGATTCCAGCACATGTGGCCACAGCCTTAAACACAGAGCAGGTCAATGAAGAAACTGCTTTTAAGACAACATGAAAAAGAAGAAATCATATCAAACACCTCACAGTACTTTTCATAATCCAATGTTCTGCATAAAGGCTGTGTGATAAAGACCTGAGAAAACCATGCTTGTATGTTAGTCACTCGATAGCAAAATGGTCAAAAGACAGTTTATACACCAGAAACAACATTGCTTGTCCTGCACAACCAGCTTGTCCTGAAGAGCTAAGTTGTTCCTTTCAGAGGCGGGTCGGCCTCCTTTAGAACCTCAAAGAACACCTTTCTTCTCAATCATGGTGAGTAGAACATGGTTCCATTCAGTGCTGGTGGATTTGTTCTCCAACAGTTCTCGCTCCAGGTCAACCTGCCTTTGCTGGAGTGGAATCCAGAGCGGATTTGTGCTCAGAAAAAAACAGCAGCCCTTGAACACATCAGCCGTCAGAATGTGTGTGTTGGTCAATTGTGTATGTGAGTTTGTGTGTGTGTTTGTTATGGTCAAATGTGTGTTCATTTTTCATTGATTTTTATTTATCTATCCTCAGAGAACACATTGAGGGAGAAGCTCCTCATTTACTGAGTGACAGGATAAAGAAAACAAAAAGGAAGAACAACAATAATGACAAAAGTTAAAAAAAAAAGAAATAAGAAAAGAAAAGATAATGAAAATGAAATGAGTACATAACAAGAACAAAACAGGACCTCAAGAACAATAAACAGAGTAATTAGGATATGGTTTATATTTTTTGGATTAGTCAAATTAGCCACCTTTTTATTGTAATGCCAGTTACACTATTGGCTTCAGGTTCATGATATCCACCTGGAGTTATTTTCCCTGTTGTCAAGTAGTATCCAAGAGGTGTACAGAACTTGTTGGCTATTTAGCCTTCACTGTGGTCCAGGATTAAGAAATTAAAAAAAAGAAAGAAAGAAAAGAAAGATAAAAAAGAAAAGAAAAAGGATAATGAAAACGGAATAAGTAAACAATAAAACAGAGTAATCACAGGAAAGAACCTAAATCAACAATTCCAGGCATCACAATAAAAGTTGTCTTTAAAAGAAATAAGGCTACAGAATACCCTCAGGGAAATGAATGAGGACAGCTTTAAAATACTTTTGAAATGAGTAGATACAGATGTGTCTGCATCCATTAACCTGAGATCCAACTTGCAGTAGAACCAAATGGTTTAGTCTTCAAGCTACTGTAGGTATCTGTAATGTAGCTGTAGTCAAATCTTTGAGGCAGGTTTATTGAGCGTTCAGGTCTGCTACCACGTGTGGTTCCTCCTGCAGTACAGCCTCATAGAAGACTGTTTTCCCCTGAACTCCAGCTGAGTCCAGATATGAATACATCTTCCTCATCTTCTCCTGTGGGGTGGCAGCTGCACTGATCTCTGAGTACTTCTCCTGGTTTAGCAGTCTTTTGGAGAGCAGCACATCTGCGATGGCCATCACACTAGTCACTCTCTGAATGAGCTCTGCTCTGTGCCTGTCCACAAACACTGCAGCATCTGAGAAAAAAGATAGAAGAATAAATACTACAGGGGAAACGTGACAGATACAAATAACATGACATGCAAATGCTACTATTAAGGATGTGAATGAACTCACACAACACACAGTTGTTTTGTACGTGACTATATGAGTGCTTAAAGGGATATTCCACCTTTTTATGAAAATGGGTTATTCACTCTCTTACACAGAGTGGATAACACACAGACAAACACATTAGATGTTTTCCTACCTGAGTGTGAGTCAGGAGACACTCTAGGATCAGTTTGGTCTTGTGCCGGTTGGTAGTCGACTCCCTGCCGCATGAGAGCCTTCCAAACGGCTCTGTTCTCCCCAACGGGTCTAAGTTCTATGCTGAAGTTCTGTGGTGGGTTCTCCAGACACACCTCAAAGTATGTTGGGGGGTTTTTGTTGCTTAGGGTCACCTCAGAGGGAATGATCTCTGCAGGGCAGGAGGTGCAGAGCTGGAATTTGGAATTG
>JAODXP020000021.1:35387920-35395420 GCA_027497455.2 Sardinella longiceps | reverse complement strand
ACACACACACACACACACACACACACTCACACACACACAGCTCTTCTCTGTCAGTCTACAGCGCTCCAGCCTGGAGACACATCATGATACATCTGATTATTACTCCCCAAACATTAACTCATACACAACACACACACACACACACACACACAGCTCTTCTCTGTCAGACCACAGCTATCCAGCCTGGAGACACATCATGATACATCTGATTATTACTCCGCAATCATTTACTCATACACACACACACACACACACACACACACACACACACACACACACACATTGTTTCTCCTTACACTACCAATGTGCACACAAGCCCTCACAAGCCCCTCATGCACCCAAACAGCTATGTCTCACAGCCACACACACACACACACACACACACACACACACACACACACACAAGTAATGCTTACTGTAGTTCCTCCAGTTTGCAGTTTGGATGAGAAAGAGCAGAAGATAAAAGTTCCACTCCTGAGTCCAGCAGGTAAATATTGTAACTCAGCTGCAGCAGTCTGAGACTTGAGGAGTGTGAGGTCAGAGCAGAGGCCAGATAGGAACAGCTCTTCTCTGTCAGACTACAGCTATCCAGCCTGGAGACACATCATGATACATCTGATTATTACTCCCCAATCATTTACTCATACACAACACACACACACACACACACACACACACACACACACACACACACACACACACACACACACTCATGTAATGGGCTGCTGTTTTCTGGGGGTCAGTTATGTGATGCTCCGGTTTTGCCTCTTCCTCCCTCTAGCAGCTCTTGTACTCTGTACTTGCCCTGTGGTAACACACACACACACACACACACACACACACACACACACACACACACACACACACACACACACACACACACACACACACACACACACACACACACACACACACACACACACACAGCTCTTCTCTGTCAGATTACAGTCAGCCAGCCTGGAGACACATCATGATACATCTGATTATTACTCCCCAATCATTTACACACACACACACTGTTAGGACGGTAGTGTAGTGCTTTAGTGTAGACACTACACAACCCACTTTCCACATCCCATATGCCAGGGGGCAGTGTGTGGCTTTGCACCTGTGCGTTTGGGAAGATATATAACCCGAGAAATGGGAGCTTGGGGGAGGGACACAACACCCGTTTCATCGTCGTGAGAGGGCGAGAAGTGGGAGATTCGTTGTGGACGCGCGCTATTCGGATTCGGATCGTCCATCATCCATTGGAGGCTGTTTTCACGGCTCATGTTGAACTACTGTCCATCGCTGCTTGAGTTGGCCGCCATCGGGCCACGATAGGGCTGGCCCGGCAGGTAAGCCGTACACTGTTTTCTCCCTGGCTGCATCCATCAGTAGGTCGCACACATGCTATGTCTCACGTCATTGCATTACACCTTAGACTAATAGTAGATTTGTGTATGAACCCCTAGATAGGTAGCCTTGGGTAGTGAGTTTAGGAAAGCGTTTATGGTTTATGGGTACGGTTGGGATAGCTCGAGACGAGATAGTAGCAGTTGTCTCAACATTGTGGGGGCTCGCTTTTTCGGGATTGTGGCTTTTGTTGTCGACTTGGTCGAATGACTTGGCTGCGGTAATTGTTTGGTGGTGGACTTGTGGCGTGTGCGCTTGGTGTGTTAGACGCTCAATATTGCTAGCAGAGTAGCTAGTTATTGGAATTGGTTAAATGGCTGTGTGGTGGCTGGCCTGTTGTCGATTGACTTGCTGGGGAGTTTAAACCAGCTGATGTTAGCGATAGTTTGTGAATGGCTAGCTGGCTAATGTTGTAGCAGTGTTGACATTTTGATACCGTTGTGGTTATGATGACAGAATCGTTCACTTGTGATTAGCGATGAACTGAAAATGTATTAGGGTTGTGTTGTGCTAGCATAATTTACAGTATGTTATTGGGGCTGTGACTAACATATTATATGTGTGCATTTGAATCATACGGAAAGTTTTGTGTTCGAGGGCTAGCTTTATGCTTGTGCTGCACTCGTTATTAACCGACTTGTATTGTGAGACTGGCTATTAGGCTTATTATTGCCGAAAACGCTGTTACAGTGTTTTATTCATTTCTGTCAGTGCAAGGAATTTATAGCTTTTTGAGATGTCTGATTTTGATGCAGAAGAGTTTGTCGCTCAAGATGTTACTCGAGCACGTCTACTTCGGCTTAAAAAGCCGGACCTTTTCCGTCTGGCTCAATTTTTGGAGATCGACGTTTCAGCGGATGCTAAAAAGATCGAGTTGGTTAATTTGTTGTTGCCATGTCTGGGTGTAGCCGATTTAGAAGCCGAAACTGTAAAGCGAGAACAAGTGAAAGAACGTGATTTGGAAAGAAAAACAAAGGAATTAGAGATGTTCCAACGTGAGAAACAAGCAGCAACAGAGTTGGCGAAAATTGAGTTAGAAAAGGAGAAAATAAAACAGCAAGACAATCACCGACAACGGACTCACGAGTCCAGGTTCGATGTTAATAAATGCTTTAAGTTGATGCCGCGATTCTACCCTGAACAAGTAGATGTGTTTTTTGATGCTTTTGAGCGGGTGGCCACTGAACGTCATTGGCCTAAAGAAGAGTGGGTCACATTGGTTAGGAGGGAGTTTACCGGTTAGGCCCAAGAGACTTATATTGCACTTGATGCTGTTCAGGCCACAGCTTATGAGGCCGTTAAAAGGCGGTTCTGAGGGCTTTTGAATTGGTGCCAGAAGCCTACCGCCAACAGTTTCGTATGGATAAATTGAAGCACAGACAAACATATGGTGAATTGGCCCGCCAGCAAGAGCTGCTGTTTGACAAATGGCTTCGTGCCAGTGAAGTGTATACTTTTGCTGACCTTAGACAGCTAATGCTTTTAGAGCAGTTCAAAGCTAGTGTTCCACGCTATCTTGAGGTGCACCTTAATGATCAATTAGTGCAAACGGTAGCCAAGGCAGCGGAACTGGCTGATAACTATGTCCTGGTGCATAGAGGTGGGTGGCAGGAGAAGTTGCGCTCTACTCCTCCCAGTCAGGTTGAGGAAGAAAGAGAGCCAAATAAGGAACTCAATGATGCTACACCTCTCAGAGGACAGCCTCGCTCTGGTCATGTAGGTGTCAGAAGGTATCAGAGGTTTGAGGATATTAAGTGCCATTTTTGTCAAAAGTTTGGGCATATAAAGTCCCGTTGCCCTGAGTGGCAGAAGAGGTGGGCAGCTGATGGCAATAATAAACCTATAGGGTTGGTTCTACATGGTGAGAAGCAGGGGTTGCCTGATGCTGATGACGGTATGGCTGTGTCTGCTGTAATGGATCCTCTTTTTAAGGGTTTTGTCTCAGAAGCTTTTGTATCTGTGGCTGAGGGGGAGCCAGAGATGCTTATAAGTGTTCTGAGGGACACCGGAGCTGCACAGTCACTTCTGCTCACGGGTGTGTTAGAGCTGTCAGAGAGCACCTCTCTCAAGACTTCGGTATTGGTGGAAGGTGTAGGTGGGAAGTATGGAACAGTGCCGCTTCATAAGGTGTTTTTGAAATCAAATTTGGTTACTGGCATGGTTACTGTTGGTGTGATGCCGATGTTACCGGTTAAAGGTGTAAGTCTTTTATTGGGAAATGATATTGCGGGGTGTCGAGTGGCTCCAGTAGTCCGTTCTGAGCCTTGTAGTAATCCTGAGCTTGAAGCATTGGAGGCTCAGTTTCCCAATATTTTTCCTGCCTGTGCAGTGACCCGGTCTATGGTGAGACAAGGCAACAGGGTGGCTGATGACATGGAGACGCCCCTGGTGACTCCTCTTGGGGAGGCACCATTGAGCTGTGAGTTCAGCCCAGCTGTTCTTATAGATGCCCAACAGAAAGACGGGGAGCTGTTGAGTCTCAGGGAAACTGCTGCAGATTTCAATGAGAGTAGGAGAATGGCAGAGGGGTATTTTCTGAAAAATGATATACTCATGCGGAAGTGGAGGCCACCTGAGCGGCCCGCTACGGAAGACTGGGCAGTGGTTGAGCAAGTAGTGCTCCCCCTGTTTCCGCGGTGAGGTGTTGCGTTTAGCACATGAGGGTGTTATGGCTGGACACCTAGGAGTCCGTAAGACAAAGACAAAAGTTTTGAGACATTTTTTTTGCCCAGGTCTTCATAAGGAGGTGGTGGGGTTTAGCCGTTCATGTCACGCTTGTCAGCTGGCTGGTAAGCCAAGTGAGAGAATTCCTGTTGCGCCTCTTCACCCACCTCCAATTGTGGCGGAACCGTTTTCCCGTGTGCAAATTGATTGTGTGGGCCCTCTGCCTAAGACAAAGAGGGGGAATGAGCACCTTATCACTATTATGGATATGACCACACGTTTTCCAGAGGCAGTGCCCCTGCGTGATATTAAAACACGACCGGTTGTGAATGCATTGTTGCAGTTCTTTTCACGTTTTGGCTTACCCAGTGAGGTTCAATCTGATCGTGGTACGAACTTCACCTCTGGGATTTTTCAAGAAGCCATGGTAGAGTTGGGGATAGCCCAGATTGTGTCTTCACCTTATCATCCTCAGTCGCAGGGCCCCTTAGAACGTTGTCATCAGACCCTGAAATCAATGATGCGGGCATATTGTATCCAGTTTCCCAGAGACTGGGATGATTCGATATGTTTTCTTCTCTTTGCCCTACGTGACTCCGTTAATGACTCTACTGGCTTTACCCCTTTTGAATTGGTTTACGGACATGAAGTCCGGGGTCCCTTGAAGTTGGTAAAGGAGCAGTTGGTGTCTACGAGTGAACAAGGAAATTTGTTACAGTATGTGTCTTGTTTTAAAGAACGCTTGGCTGCAGCTTGTGAGGTAGCACGGGGAAACTTGGAGGCATCTCGGGAGCGAATGAAAGAATACTATGATCGCAGTGCAGTGACTCGGTCGTTTGCAGTGGGGGATCAAGTTCTGGTCCTCAAGCCCATGAGGGGAGGTTCTTTGAGTGCTGCATTTGTGGGTCCCTATAATGTCCTTAAGAAAGTCAGTGACCGTAACTACGTGATTAGTACCCCGGACGGCCGGCGGAAGACTAGGCTGTGTCACATAAATCTACTCAAGCCATATTATGGCCGTTCTGTTCCGGTGGCATTGGCTTCTGTATTGTTTGAGCCGGAGGAGGAGGGGGATATGCTAGAGGTGGAGCCTGTGTCTGCCCATCTGTGTAATGGGGAAACCATGGCGAGGCTGGAGGAGAGTCTTGTGCATTTGTGCCCTGAGAAAAGGAAAGACGTTTGTACGCTGTTTAATGAATTCGCTCAGGTTTTTAGAGACCGTCCAGGACTGACCAACTTGGTCTCTCATGATGTGGATGTGGGCAGTGCTGAGCCTATAAAACAACATCCTTATAGGCTGTCCCCTGCTAAGCTAGTCAGAGTGAAGGAGGAGTTGGAGTATATGCAGAGTATTGGTGCCGTGGAGTCAGGACAGAGTGACTGGAGTTCCCCAGTCGTTCTGGTCCCAAAGCCCGATCAGTCGTTGCGGTTATGCATAGACTACCGCAAAGTTAACCAAGTGTCACGGACTGATGCTTTTCCTATTCCTCGCTTGGAGGATTGCATCGACCGGATAGGCCAAGCTAGGTTTGTTTCTAAACTTGACTTACTGAAGGGGTATTGGCAAGTTCCACTGTCTGCCAGGGCTCGTGATATTTCAGCGTTTGCAACCCCTGAGGGTTTGTATGTGTGTAACGTCCTCCCTTTTGGGATGAAAAATGCTCCAGCAACATTTCAGAGGCTGATGGGAAGGGTCACTAGCGGTCTTAAAAATGTTGTGGTGTACATTGACGATGTGGTGATACACAGTGATGCTTGGTGTGATCATTTAGAACATCTGCGTCAGCGGTTAGAACAGGCCGGGTTGGTGGCCAACCTCCCAAAGTGTGAGATTGGGAAGGGACAGGTTACCTACCTAGGTCACTTGGTGGGAAGTGGGAAGGTATTGCCCAGGGAGGCAAAAGTCAGGGCCATCCTTGAGCTTCCGGCTCCGACATCTCGGCGTGAGGTCATGCAGGTTCTGGGGATGTGTGGGTTTTACCGTTTTGTGCCTAATTTTTCAACTGTCGCTGAGCCACTAACAAACCTTCTCAGGAAGGGAGTAAAGTTTGTGTGGTCCATTGAGGCTGATAAGGCATTTCACCGGATTAAGGCCATTCTGGCCTGTGAACCGGTGTTGGCAGCGCCAGATTTTGGGGCCCCATTTAAGCTGGCTGTGGACGCATGCGACATAGGCATTGGGGCAGTGTTGCTGCAAGCTGACGCTGCGGGGTCAGACAAGCCGGTGGCATACTTTTCCAGGAAGCTTAATAAACATCAGAGGGAGTATTCAACTATAGAAAAAGAGGCGCTGGCTTTAGTGCTAGCTGTGCAGCACTTTGAGATATATCTGTCTAGTTCCAGTGGGGACGTATTCGTCTATACTGATCATAACCCACTCACCTTTTTGGCTAAGTTCAGGACAGCAAACCAGAGAGTGTTCCGATGGAGCTTGGTGTTGCAACCATATAGCCTGGTGGTGAGACACGTTTCTGGCCGGTGCAATGTGGTAGCGGATGCACTGTCAAGGCTGCATCCGAAGGATGAGACCTGAGCGTGGGGAAGTCATAGTCCTTTGGTTCTGTTTTGCCTTAAGGCTGCCCTTAAGAGGCTGGCGTGTTGTTTTTATATAAATTTGGAAAAACGTGAAATGGGGGAAAAAAAAAAAAAAAATAATGGTGTTAGAAAAGTTTGAAAGGAAAAGTATAAAAGAAAAAAAAAGTTTATTATTTTTATGTATTTTTTTTTTTTTTTTGAAGGGGGAAGGGATGTTAGGACGGTAGTGTAGTGCTTTAGTGTAGACACTACACAACCCACTTTCCACATCCCATATGCCAGGGGGCAGTGTGTGGCTTTGCACCTGTGCGTTTGGGAAGATATATAACCCGAGAAATGGGAGCTTGGGGGAGGGACACAACACCCGTTTCATCGTCGTGAGAGGGTGAGAAGTGGGAGATTCGTTGTGGACGCGCGCTATTCGGATTCGGATCGTCCATCATCCATTGGAGGCTGTTTTCACGGCTCATGTTGAACTACTGTCCATCGCTGCTTGAGTTGGCCGCCATCAGGCCACGATAGGGCTGGCCCGGCAGGTAAGCCGTACACTGTTTTCTCCCTGGCTGCATCCATCAGTAGGTCGCACACATGCTATGTCTCACGTCATTGCATTACACCTTAGACTAATAGTAGATTTGTATGAACCCCTAGATAGGTAGCCTTGGGTAGTGAGTTTAGGAAAGCGTTTATGGTTTATGGGTACGGTTGGGATAGCTCGAGACGAGATAGTAGCAGTTGTCTCAACACACACACACACACACACACACACACACACACAGCTCTTCTCTGTCAGACTACAGAACTCCAGCCTGGAGACACATCATGATACATCTGATTATTACTCCCCAATCAGTTACTCAAACACAACATGCACACACACACACACACACACACACACACACA